>OMLM01006762.1:12583-23454 GCA_900302695.1 Helostoma temminkii | reverse complement strand
GCTTGCAATGTTTACATTCAAAGCTCTAGTGCTTCAGCGGCTGTGAGACCTTGCCACAGGAATTGCTATTCTTTCTCTATCAACAGTTTCTCGGTACCTTCACCACTGCTTTTAGTGGTGAATATTGTAAAGAAAGTTGTAAAGAGAGTTTCTCTAATCATAATGATAAATGTATTTCAAAACAGGTTGTTTTTATGAGTTTAAGTATTTTGTGTATATTACAAAATACTTATATTAGCATGAGACTTCACTCTGCTCTGTTCAGTGTTCTCTCTCCCTTCTTTGATACAGATCTGCTTTACTCTTCACACCCCACCACTGTCTGAACAACACATCAGGTAGTCATTATGAAATACATTCACCGGCCACTTTATTAGGTACACCTGTCCAACTGCTCGTTAACACAAATTTCTAATCAGCCAATTACATGGCAGCAACTCAATGCATTTAGGCATGTAGACATGGTCAAGACGATCTGCTGCAGTTCAAACCGAGCATCAGAATGGGCAAGAAAGGTGATTTAAGTGACTTTGAACGTGGCATGGTTGTTGGTGCCAGACAGGCTGGTCTGAGTATTTCAGAAACTGCTGATCTACTGGGATTTTCACGCACAACCATCTCTAGGGTTTACACAGAATGGTCCGAAAGAGAGAAAATATCCAGTGAGCGGCAGTTCTGTGGGCGCAAATGCCTTGTTGGTGCCAGAGGTCAGAGGAGAATGGCCAGACTGGTTTGAGCTGATAGAAAGGCAACAGTATCTCAAATAACCACTCGTTACAACCGAGGTATGCAGAAGAGCATCTCTGAATGCACAACACGTCAAACCTTGAGGCGGATGGGCTACAGCAGCAGAAGACAACACCGGGTATCATTCCTGTCAGCTAAGAACAGGAAACTGAGGCTACAATTCGCACAGGCTCACCAAAATTGGGCAATAGAAGATTGGAAAAATGTTGCCTGGTCTGATGAGTCTCGATTTCTGCTGCAACATTCAGATGGTAGGGTCAGAATTTGGCATCAACAACATGAAAGCATGGATCCATCCTGCCTTGTATCAATGGTTTCAGGCTGGTGGTGGTGGTGTAATGGTGTGTGGGATATTTTCTTGGCACACTTTGGGCCCATTAGTACCAATTGAGTATCGTGTCAACGCCACAGCCTACCTGAGTATTGTTGCTGACCATGTCCATTCCTTTTATGACCACAGTGTACCCATCTTCTGATGGCTACTTCCAGCAGGATAACACCCTATGTCATAAAGCGCGAATCATCTCAGACTGGTTTCTTGAACTCAAATGGCCACAGTCACCAGATCTCAATCCAATAGAGCACCTTTGGGATGTGGTGGAATGGGAGATTCGCATCATGGATGTGCTGCCGACAAATCTGCAGCAACTGCGTGATGCTATCATGTCAATATAGACCAAAATCTCTGAGGAATGTTTCCAGTACCTTGTTGAATCTATGCTACGAAGGATTAAGGCAGTCCTGAAGGCAAAAGGGGGTCCAACCCAGTACTGGTAAGGTGTACCTAATAAAGTGGCTGGTGAGTGTATATTTCTCTAAAAACATTTTCTAAAACATTTCATACTGTAACTTTAAACATGTGACATTGTAACATATATATGTAACAGTTTTCCAGGGTTAAAGCTTTTAAATGTTGTGCTGGAGGCAGTTGCATGCATTATATTCATTTAAATTGAAGGACTGAAAAAGTGAATATGAACTATTCTAGTTTGATCTGGGCAAGGTAATAGTTCATCCCGAATAGCTGTACCAAATTTCATAGGGATCCATCAATCCAATGAAATTTGCAATATTTCCCTGAAAAACAAACATGTCAGCTTCATTATGACACTTAAGGAAAAGCAGAGAATTGTCAAAGTAAATAGGATACATTGACTTCATATCTGTATAAAATACTAATCCCAGTCTGCCCAGTAGCTCTTAATAGGTCACATTAACACATTAATAAGTACTCTTTTAATAAGCATTTTTCCCTCCCTTCTTCCTTTTCCCTGTCAGTACTGAATGAGACATGCTACCTGCCAATTAGATCTTTCTTCCCACCCAGTTGATAGTGATGCAGAGATGTGAGGCGCTGGAGCAAAGCCCTTGGGAGGTGGCTGAAGTAAAATATGAGTGTCTTGCCAATCTAGATGAAATGCTGGAGTTGCCTGTTACGCAGTGTGCCCTCCTTGCTGCCATATATCACCCAGCACTACCATATCTTCTCCGACAGGTTCAGTAAATCTTTCAATGTTTTTACAGTTTAAACTGTTGCTCATTGCTCATCTTGAGCCGTCTTCCCAATGCAGGTTAGAGAAGAACATTGTGAACATCATGCTGGGCACTGATAGGCCTATCCAACTATCCAGCGTGTTCTTATTTCTTAGAACATACAGGTTTAGATGATATGGCATAGTAAAAGTTCAATCAGAAAGATAACTGCCAATCTTATTCTAATTTTACAGTATCTGCTGACTTTAGATTGTGTCATTATGTATTCAAATGAATCATATTTTCACAAATGTGATCAGAGTTTGATCTGACCCTCATTTATTAACCATGTTGCTGTCAAGATGATTGCTGCCTGAGCTGACTTTAGCTGTCATGTTAGTGCTGGACATACATCCACATCCCCTCCACCTCCAGTGTTCATTTCAGAAACCCTAGAATAAAGCTCCCAATTCTGTCAAGTGAGCTGCTTAGGTTAGATTTATTCAGTCGTTCAGCTGAAGGTCTTTTGGAAAAGAAAAAATCTCTTTGGTCAGTAAACCAATTCCAGATCAGCACCGCTGATTAATCACCAAGGGATTAAAGTGAAATTCCTACACTGAAGGTAAGTCTAGATCTACTTACAAAAGGCACTTTGTATTCTTCTGTAGGGCTGTGGTGAACATGGTGAATGCATTTCCTTCCTCATCAAACACTTACAGAAATAATTTCCGAACAGCTGCATTGTTGACATCCATGTTTGCGAGCCATTGGTCTTCTGTTGTTGTACAGAATACCATAAAACATTTAGTAAGATATGAATTATATCACCTGCATGCTTATGCAAAATGTATGTGTGTCCTCATGGCACAGCACAAATAAAACGTGGACCCACTGGTAAAGCAATTGCTCCGTAGCACTAGTAATCAAGAGACTCCACGGGATCCTTTTAGGTGAATTAAGCATTCTTTTGTAAAATTATTTCAATTGAAACAAATCTACTTCTCAGTTGTGTATATGCAGTATATATTCACCCAAATGCGCTGACAAGTTCATACTGTATGAGTTCATTATATAGCACCAGTCTGTTTGTGTGTGCACTGTATGCCAGCAGGAGTGTGTATGTATGAGTTGGTGTCTGAGAGACAGAAGATATCAGCAGCAGTAATCTAATTATCCTGACACTAAGTGAAGGGCACAGAGGGATTATGGAGGTTAAGTACTGCATTCCATTAGTGGTCTGACACTTATCGCCCCTATCAATTCATTATCTATAATTATCCTCATATCAGTTGAAAGACCACCAAATTCTAATAGATTGTAAGAACCCCGAACTGTGCTGTTCTTTCAGTGCTTTGGATATTAGACGCTTGCATTCCCAAAATAGCCTCATTTTCACACTCACAACAATTCACTAACAGGATGCACTGTAGCAGGGGAAGACGGGGATTAGGCTGAATTGTCACTGGGGTTTGTATTGGTGCATGGTCCGGGTATGAGAGTCACAGTGAGTGGGAGTTGAAAAAAAGTAAGTTGCCCTCAGGGGTGGAGAGGTCTATTTAGCACATGAATAATGTAATGAAATAGCTGGTGATTTATTCTACAGTAGCAACACACTTTTGACAGAATGTCTTCAGATGGCAAGTGTTTGTAGGTGGCTAAGCGTTTTGACACCTCTGTACATAGCTTGTATGCTTTATTGTGTCTGAATGCAGCCATCTGAGCTTATGCCATTCACTGTATATTTAAGTGTGAACCGTGTGCAAGGTGCTGGCTGAGCTCATCACAGGTAAAGGCCGTGTGTGGGCTGCTGTCACCTTTCTACATCATTCTAGCCTCCCTTCTGTCCCGGAATCTCACGGCTGTTTCATGTCATTCATTAATGGATGCCCCGGGGTCCGACAATAACTCACTACAGCCTTTTATTACTGTCACTTCACTCTCGCGGCCGTCAAGGTCAAATCTGCTTCACCGTCGTTCACCTGTCACACTCAGCTTGCTGACATTTGTGTTATACGGAGCAAGAAGAAATGTGTGTGCGTGTCTAAAAAAGAGGAGGAGGGTGAAAGAGAGAGACAGAATGACAGAGAGGAGATGGAAGAGAAATAATAAAATGTCAGGAGAGCTGCCATGTGAACAGATGTAGTCTGTTGCCTGTCCTTGATTAACTGTGATGAGTGTAGTTCCTATGAGAATACTATATGTAAGTAAATATATAATAGCAATCTGTTTCCTGGGGAGATTTTTTTTAATCACAGGACCACTGTTTTTAAAAAGATGTGATCTGTTTTCAAAGCGTGTTGAAGATTTAATGAATTGAATGGCATCTGCCACAAACAGCAGGAAAGCCATACTAACTTTATTTGCCTTTAATATAATTAGTTAGATGGCGGATACTGCATTCAGTATATAATAGATCTGTCGGTAATCTCAGAAAAACTACCAAATAGATACTGTGTGACGTTTCAACATTGAGACAAAATGTAGACTCAACCTGAGGATTAAATTGTACACAGTATCCCTGTGCATATACACTATATTACAGAGACCTGATTCATCAGTCATAGGATGTAATAGAAAAACCCTGTTACAACAATATCATCCCAACAAATGTTTTTTAAAAGTGAGCAACATAGTGATGATTTGGTATGAGTGTTGTGTTATGTTATTATTATTATTATTATTATTATGTTATCATTATACATGTTTATAATAATAAATGAAAAATATGTCTAATGCACAAGCCTGTAAACAGTTTCAATGAAGGTGTTCATAAACCACCTTTTCCTATAACCTGTATATAAGTTATCCTCCTCCTAATACTCCTAATGCAGATCTTCCCACTTAGTCTCTAGATTCTCTAGGATCCCAAATTGATATAAATTGGATGAACAAACTAGGCACTCCTCTCTTGAAAACGCTTTGTTAGTACAACAAAAACTGTAGCCTCCAAAATGACCATAGAAATGATTCAACACCTTGTTGCAGGGCTTCTGTATTAGACAAAGTGTAATTACTTTACAGGATAGCCTTGGCTATTTGTACCCCAATAATCTAAATGACTTCCGTTCGAAATGTAGTGGATAAACCGTTTCCCATGCCAACTGCACTTACACTTTTCTAATTATTGTTTGTAGGTATTAGCACACCATTTAGTTATCTGTGTGTTCAACATTAATGAGACTGGCTTCAGACTGATTGTTATAATGAAGTAATCAGTGTGACATATACTTATCTATGTACTCATTAAGCTCAAAACAGCCCCCACCCCCAAAAAACATCTGTTATGGTATTATTATCATCAGTTTTTCAGAAATTGTAATGGATACTTCTGCTGTTGTGGTTAAAGGAGTGTTCCCTCATTTGTATTGCATTGCACATTATCTTTGCTTACAACAATCTCTATTTTAAAGGCCCCGTGACAAACATACTCAAGAAAGAACTTTCAGTTTAATTATGCACAGAACAGAAAACTTTGCATTAACAGAGAATGACTTTGTTGACAGTGATGTTTGAGGCTGTTTGTGCTTTTTTTAAAAAATGATTCTCGTTACCTTAAAATATCTGCTTGTTTCTCTCACTTGTGTCTTATCAGCCAAAACGAAGAAGAGATGCAAGCAAAGAGAAATTGAGGAAACTCATTTTCAGTAAATAAAGCATCCTTTCCTCAGAAGCCATTATTACAAGTGACGTCAGTTTCTGATGACTATGGCACAGCTGGATGAGCTCTGCAGGTGTTCAGAGCTTTGTATTTGCTCATATAATGTGATGTACTATCCAAATAATAACAGTTTCCAGCAGTGTATTCATGTGCACCAACATGACAAAAATGAAGTAAAATACATAGCTGCATGTTTTTTCTTAAACAAACACTCCAATTACTGTCTGCCCATTCATTATCTATATTTTTTCTATTCATATTGTCCAGATCTATCAACCCATATTTTGCAAATCATCTGCTCAGCGAGAGAACACATAATTCAAGTTTTTGTCTGTGATATTCTGTTTTTTGTCTGTGATATGAATTCATTAGGCCCATTTAATTAACCTGGTTATGATGTTTGTGTACAGTATAGTAGTAGCACATTGTAAGGGAAGTGGGGATGCTTTAATTTACAGGCCACAATCCTGTTTTCTGAAAGGCCATGACACATCCCATCATTTTGTGGTGAATCTGAACACAAACAAAATGTAGCTTGGTGGCAACATTACAGCTGAGTTATTTGTGAGATCAGTCCAATCAGGTGCAGCATCCATAAAAAGGTGGTGCCAGATAAAAGACGTGTTTGCTTGTTCCTATGAATGGAAATAGGGGACTTCAGGCAACCCAATGGGCAAGGAGACATTTAGTAAGCCAGTGAAAAGCACTCACAGTTGCATTGACGTGGAAGATATGCAGCTGACTGGAGTAAGGCCTCAGGGGGCAAAGTATGACATCAAGAATTGTGTCTGAAAGTTGGTCAAACTGTTTGCAGAGAACATCAGCAAATATTGCATCTGCCAAGAACTTTGGACTGGAGTTGTGCTAGCAGAAACCTTGTTCAGTATTTGGGACAGTCTGACAGCCAATTATCAGTATATTCTCCTCCGCAGAATTTCTTTTATATGTACACATCTTCAATTCCAATTTTGGATTGGAAAAGGCAAATTTTTTCTATATTATTTCATCTCCTTGAGCCTGTGTATTTTTCAACAGGCAGCCCCATGGGGTTACAGTCTTGCAAGCCTTGCAACTTCTGCCTACAAAATAAGGAGGAATGCAGACCAGCTGGTGATTGCTCATGTGTGTGTGACAACTGGCAATACTTTGACCACTGCTGTGACATCTGCTGCCAGATGTGTGTGAATGTGTGCTCTGGCTTGTGTTCAGGAGACTGCAGCTACACCTTCTGTACTCTCTGACTCAACCTGGCACAGAATTGTATCTCCTTTTTACCACCCAGCAAACTGAAACATCTGAGGCATAATGTAAGTTTATTATTCATAATGTAATATGCTGTATATGCGACATTCATTTATTTCTATTTAATCCGAAATGTTTTTATCTGTTATAGAGAAGAGATGACAGAGATGTGAGTAAACCCAAAAGAGACATTCATGTAAGAACACACCAGATAAATTTAATTTAGTCAGTAATTTTTTGTTTGCTCCAGAGATGACACATGCTGCACATTTTAATGCAACTATTGTGGGTGTTTTGTTGAATCAAAGGCAGGATCCAATGCCAATTTCAGCTGTACTGTAAATAAATGAGAAGATTTTTTATTTGAGCTATTTAATCCACATTGACCTCTAAAATTGTAGCCAAGCACATTATGAAACAGATTCAGCCATTTGTATTGTTCACTTCCAAGTACATATCAGCACTAAAGAGCTCTTTGATCCCAAGACATGCTGACAATAACTGAAGTCTCATAATGCATTTAGCTGGAAACCATAACAAACCTTTAACTCACAAGGGTCAGAAATAGGCCTCTGTATGTAAGTCAGTGGTAAATCTAAGTTACACCAAACAGGATTTTAATCCATTCTATCACAATGCCAAGCTAAATTGTTTCTTTCTTTTCTTCCAGCACTTTACTTTGCACAGGCTGATGATAAAAGAGCAATGAAGGGCCTAGCAAGTGCATAGATTTTTTTTTGATGAATGGGGGACAAATGCCTACTCTACTTTAAAAGATTGGAGAGGCTACCACTGCAGACACCAACAATAAGAATAGCACAGTGAAGGAAAAATAGAAATGTTATTGTTAGATGTACAGTATGTATTCAAGGTGAGACGTAAAGAGGGATACAGTTTAGAAGTGTACAGTACAGGGAGCATGATAAGAGAATAAAAACTTCAGGCAGAAGGTCAAACTGAAAAATTGAACTAGAACTACAGAGATGGAAAACGTGGGTTTAGACATTATAACCGGTCTGGGAAGAAAAGCAGACTGGACCTCCCTCAGATTTCTGCATGTGATAGCGTGGGAAATTTGCACCACTGACGACAAGGAGGAGCACAAGGAAATGTGCTGTGTCTGAGATGGGAACATAGGTGGAGGTGGGACTGAGTGGATGGTGAGCAGAGGAGCAAACAGGTCCAGGTCATGACATATGATTGAGTAGACATGCTGTGGAGTGTCAAGAAAATTAATGTCCAAATTGATATGTATAGAGATGTATGTGTAGATATAGATTTAGGAAATTTTAGTATTAAATACATAAAATCAAAGATGTCTGTCTCACTCCAATAAATAAATAAAAATTGTAATTTATTTAAAATAAAACAACATTAATGTACAGTGCTGTAAAAACGTATTTGCCATTTTCCAGATTTATTTTTTAATATTTGTCACACTTTAATGATTAAGATCATCAAACTAAATTTAATATTACACAATGATAACCCAAGTGAATACAAAATGCAGTTTTTAAATGATCTCATTTACAGTATTGAGGGAAAAAAGCTGCCCAAACCTGCCTGGCCCTATGTGAAAAAGTAATTGCCATCAATAATAAATGGTTGTGCAGCCAAACAACCATTTATTATTGATGGCAATTACTGCTATGAAGCATTTGTGATAGCTGGCAATGAGTCTTTCTCATTGCTGTTGAGGAATTTTGGCCCACTCCTCTTGCAGAATAGTTTTTATTCAGCCACACTGGAGGTTTTTCCAGTGGTCTGGTTACATTAATGCCATATTCATTCATTCATACCAATTACGGCAAGTCGTCCAGGTCCCCAGACCATGACAATACCACACCCTGGTGATTATGTTCTTTTTTATGAAATGCCATGTTAGTTTTACACCAGATGTCTCAGTCCAAAACATATTTGCCCAAAAGACTTGAAGATAATCAGGGTGTTTTTTGTCATTTGTGTTCTTTTTGGTCAGCAGTGGCTTTTGCCCTGGAACTTTCCAATTGATGCCATTTTTGCCCAGTCTCTTTCTTGTTGTTTAATTATGAACACTAACCTTAACAAGTGAGGCCTCCAGTTTAAATGTTGTTCTGGGTTCTTTTATGACCTCCTGGATGAGTTTTCATTGTGCTCTTGGAGTCATTTTGATAGACTGGCCACTGCGGAGAAGGTTCACCACTGTTGCAAGTTTTCTCCATTTGTGGATAATGGCTCTCACCATAGTCTCAATGCCTTAGAAATGGCTTTGTAACCTTTTCCAGACTGATTTATATCAATTACTTTGTTTCTCATATGTTCTCATCATTTCTTTAGATTGTGGCATGACGTTTTGCTTTTTGAGATGTTTTAGTATGCTTCACTTGATTTCTTAATGCAACAGGACATCAAAACTGGACATCAAACATTGGCCTTATTTTCACTAATACATCAGCAACACTAAATAAATCTTCAAAAGTGAAAATAAAGTGATACATATAAATTACTATATTTTTGTAGGACTGTGGTATTTGGATTGCATTATACAAACTGGACAGGTGTATCTAATAAATATATAACTCAGTACAGTATACAGCACAGTACTGTGCCATAAATGTTGCAAAGTCACATACTGTAAGTGATTTAAGTATTTATGTTCACACATACAGCAGCATGGTCAGTGAAAACCTCATATCGCTCTTTGAGATGCAATTGATTGACATGTATGTACTGAAAAGAGCGTGACTGTTTCCTTTCACAGCATCTGTGGAACCCAGCTATGGGCTGCTGTCTCATGAGGACATAGATCAGAATCACAGACACCTTGACAGTGGATTTAAAAAGAGTTTTCTGTGCCAGAGTGCCAGAGTGTGTATACGCAATAACTTGGATCAAAGTTCCCTGAAATCTTCTGTGAGCTTGAAAACATATACAATAATGCTTGCTTATTTGACTTGGCTGGATTTTTTTGAGTAAAATGTGTGAAGCTTCCAACTGAATCATAAATAATGAAAAAAAACCATAACATTGTGATGGATTTTTAAAGAGTTAAATGTAGTATTTGTAAGATTCAGAACAATGGCCTTTCAGAACAATGTCCTTTAAAAAAAGCTCACTGTTATCGCTATCTTGGCTGAACAAAGCTCTCTAAACAAAGCTCTCCTGGGTGACACCTATATGATAGCAGAGACCAGAATTCAAATTTTTGGGGGGAGTCCTGTTTTCTTTTGTGTATGACATGCACGTGCATACATATGAGTGAGTAGCAGTTTGATGAGTAACAGGGTTACTGCAAAAAACATTCTACTATTCACTCACTCAATTCACTCACTTCCTTGTCCTGAAATGCAATGTTGCACCCGCAGTTTCAAGTGCAGGTTCTTCCCTGCAGGTGGCGACAGTGGTGTTGAGCTGTCAGTGTCAGCAAGACGCGTTAGCAGTGCTGGACTAGCGGCAGCCTGCAAACTACATATATACCTGCAATATACTCAAAACAAACAAACAAAAAATTTTTTTTTAATGACTTCTATTCAAATATCATGCTCACTCTATGATGTGGCGTTCATCTAGTTATTCAACTGCAGTATTGCCAAACGTAGATGGCCACAGAAGGAGTAGACTCAAAACTGTGGTAATCAGAAGAGACAGATGTTGAATGTAAAAAACAAATATTGACATATTTATACAAATATTTTTTAATTAATTATTTAGGCGTCTTAAAGACTGAGTTATGCTTATTTGAGTTTATATTTTATTCTGGGGCTCCACTGAT
>OMLM01006761.1:65375-75838 GCA_900302695.1 Helostoma temminkii | reverse complement strand
GAAGAGAGAAAATGTTTTTCCTTGCTTAGGCTAGCTGTGTATGTGTAAGTCTTTCCGTGTGTGTGTGTGTGTGTGTGTGTGTGTGTTCAGAGGAAAACTTTGCATTCCCAGCTGTACAGTACATTACTGGCTACTGTGGTTTGGCTTTGTACTGTATGTGTGTGTGCCCACAGTTTATTTTGGTGCTGTGCATCTTTGTGTGTGTTAAATGCCTATGTGTGTTTCTGGATGTGTGCCAATGTGTGTAAGCACCATGTGTAATTACCAACGCCACTCAAGCTCTCAGTGTGGACTGCAGGGAAAATACCATTAACCTCTGTTGCAGGACTTCACAGCTACTGGAGGAAGAGTGGGGGATGAGGGGAGCAGCAGGGAGGTTGTTGCTACAACTGCAGTCATGTACTGTTGGCTGCTGAGCAGCTCCACTGTAGTTTCTTGTATGTAGTCACTGGGTGTCAGGAGAGATGCTTCACCTGACCCCTAAACTGAAAAGGTTGAAAAGATCAAACTACAAGTCAGTTCATATAAAAAGTGGCAGCACACAAACACCACACACACACACACACACACACACACACACACACACACACACACACACACACACACACACACACACACACACACACCTTATAACATACTAGCCCAAACCAGAGCACAGTCCTTTTAACTGTCCATCTGTTGCAAGCAACACATTTTGATCCCATATCAACAGAAGCTAAAAAAAGATTTCATAACAAACTTCTCGCAGTGACTATACAGAAGTATTTCAGTCACTAAAAAGAGCGAAGCCTCTGGCAGAGCTCCATGTTTGTCATGTCTACATATTATCTCTCTCTCTCCGATGTACATACGATTATATGTATTTTGGTGTGAATGGGTCAGTAATGCTGCTGCTTGGGGGTGAAACAACAAGAAATTAGTGCTGATTAGTTAATGTTCATCTCTCTGCTAGATTTGGGATCTGTGTTCAATAATGCACATATAGCCCCTATGAACAAGAAGTATACTTACTTAAGTTTATTTTATTAAGTATACTTCAAGTATAGTAAGTAGTGTTATGTCTATGTACTTCTAGTATACTTGTAAGTATATTTAATAGTTTAATACTTGAAGTACACAACAAATTGACTTTTATATATATTGTAAGTTTACTAGTGATGTACTAACTTTCTAGATAATCAAAATAACCTCTTGAAGTAAACTTTATCCTACTCCTCCATTTATGAAAGTGCACTTCTGAATTATTGTTGATTGTTCCCATGCAGTATGATTTCCTACCAAGTTGATAAACTGAAGTACAGCTGTGTTAATCGTCACACCTGTGTAATTGTGAAAGTAATACTGTTACTGAGCGGCAGCTCCTACTGACTGCTCACCCTTCTTACACCATGTCACACAACAATTAGTGACAAAGTATTAATTTATAACCTTAATATTTGCTTGTTTATAGAGTTAAACTACTGAGATGCATGCTGGGTATTTCTATACACTTGTCAGTATACTTCAGTATAATTACAAGTATAGGCCAAGTATACTTATTCCCATTTACAGAAATTAGCTTTCTGCAGTTCAGTTGTCCTGCTCTGTGGCTTCACTGTTTAGCTTTTCACTCATATGTGATAAAACCCTGAGACAACACAATTTCCTATAATTACCATGTAAATTCTCTCATGCAGGCAACACTAATAATTTATACTTGTAGCTGTAAATACACTGACCCATATTAGCATTCAATTTGATAACTAAACAGTCTGCATAAATTTATTTTATGATGTGCTCCAATGACTCACATCCAGACAATGAGACTGCAGCGGACAGCACAGTGCACACTCTGTAGCATGGATTTTTAAGTATGTATACAAAAACTTAATACCGTAAATCACACACACACACACACACACACACCAACCATTTGTTTAAATAATGCAAAATGACAGAATGATGACTAATAAAACTGTTCTAAATTTTTACGTGTTAAAGGGCTATACCTTCCTTGAACAGTGGTTTAAAAAAGAGATTATCAGGTAACTTCAGCTGCACACCTGGTATTTATTAGCTGGTTATAGCTTAGCTGAAAAACAGCCACCATGTTTCTGTTCTTTTTTGAACCTAATCACACCTGCTGAGTGTAGATTGGTTGTTGGCCATAATATTGCTGTTGTCTTATTGAAATTGTTTAGCTAACTTTTTGAGTTAGTGTTTTTCAACCAGCCCCACTAAACTTTCATTTAAAGGTTTGTACCGTCACTTCAATATGTCCAGGAAAAGCAGCGTGAGGCACAGCCTGTAGCTAGAAAGTGACAGACTCTGCTCTTTTAATGGAACACTGGCTTGCAGATCAGTCGCTTGTATCTGTAGAGATTCAGTATGTACCCACTCGTAGGACTGCTTAGAATCCTCTGGAAATGTGATAGTATTTCTTAAAAGAAATGAAACCTGGATGAGCTGCCTTTCCACACACCAAAGTTCCCTCTGAAACTTTGTCTACATTAAAAGCCTATCAGCTGCTGTTTTGAAATGCTCGTCACATAACTGATGTGCTTCTATTGTAACCAGTCTAGCTGTCTACACTGCTAGACTATGCATGTGCATAAACCACTAGCTTATTTTTGCACTTTAAAAAAAAAAAAAAGCAAAATGCTTCACAGAAAACACCAAACCTTAGTATTTCTACAGGAAATAGAATATAATAAAAAATAAACAAACAAACAAACAAATGCTTCCAGTGGTGTCATTACTACACTTATACTCAAATTAGTTACCACTGATGTTTTCTCTGAGATTTGAATAGTAGTTTTGCAGTGTGTCCAAACGTATACATTCCTGTAGGCTCCTCTCTGTATTCTTTGTAAATAAAGTGCTTTCAATGTGCGAGTGAACATGCCTTGACACCCAGCGTAGACACTCAAGCGAAACTTTAATCTCTGCTAATGCTTCTAGTGTGGACATGGTGTGAGTTCCTGTTTCAAGTCAGGACATCAACCTTAAAAATGTTTAAGATCTTCATTCCTTGCAGCTTCTGTGTGAATTGTGTATTGTTTCAAGTACCTTGAGATAGAACATCAAATACCTGAGCTGGTTAGGAATTTGTTGGGTGTCATGTCTGATTAAATGTTAGAAATACAGCCAAGTCAAGAAAAAGGTTCAAAAGTGAACAGGATTATTTGTGTCTTTCGCTCCATGGCCAGTCTGCGACAATAACAACAATAACAACAAAAAAAGCCTCAGCCAGGATGGCAGATCTATAAAATAAGTTCAGACAATTGTTGTCAAGTACACTGGTGTAGCATGCTGACACTAACCAGCATGAATTAGCATGAAATGCATAGAGATGTCAGCTACAATAAAATACTATATTAAACCAGGGTCATCAATATTTATGTATATAAACCCCAAACTCTGCACAGCATTCAGTGAGACATCGTGTGCTGTAAAGACTCAGCAGTTATGTATTTCATCTTTTCTCTTAACCTAACTCTGAATCACCACACAACACAACGTTTGGTTTAACAGCACCTTCAGAGAAGTTTAGTCATGTCACACTACATTATGTGGAATAATAGTTTTAGTCAGACTCAAGTGCAGTAAAGACAAAGTTCTATTAGTAATGATGATGTTTTCTTAAAACTAAAATGAAGCTAAAGAGTCTCACACTGCTCTGACTAGCAAACATTTAACAGAGCAGTGATCTGGAAGTTGTAATAACTGAGCTACAGAGAGTAGAACTGGACACAATATAAAGAGAAAACACACTCCTCATTCAGGCGATTGTGTTCTCCTTAATTGGAAGCAATCATTTAGTCTGGACCAATCAGAAAGGAGCTCTTTAAATGAGGAGAGGACAGATAATCATAAATAAAAATCACATTAAATAAAACATCAACACATACATTACATACTTGAAAACATGAATATCTCTGTGTGAGAAATTTTCATTTTACATGGCTCTGTAGACATGAGCACTAACTAAGATTCCTCACTTACCTTTTGTGTCTCCTGTTCCAGAGATAATTTGTTTTAAAATGGTCTCTGTTGCTCTTTATTCCTCCTAAGACAGGTTTAGGAGAACAGCTTCAGGTTTCAGTAAGCTCAGTGTAAAAATGCAATTTACTTCTCAGGACACAAATGAAGAACAGCTATGAGCAACACAGTTTTCCTCTGGGTTAACATGAATTTAACTGTGTCTGAAGTAGTGAACGTACAAATAAAAACTCAGCACAGTGTAAAACCCTTTTCATGTAGACACAATTGAAAAACATTGCAAATGGTTGCATGGTTAATAAGGGCTTAGTACAAGTAGGAGGTGAGAGTGGTGGAGGAAGCTGCAGCAGCACTGTTTTATGAGCACTAATGTATATTCGTTGTGACTTAAAACAATACAGCTATGGGGTATTGTATTTAGAAATTAATGAACCAGAGTTTAGTAAAAGGGCAGACAGGCCTTCAAGCAGTGATTACAGCCCATAGGTCAGTACACTGTCTTGAAGCCTAGCATGAATATGGGGTTCACTTGTGTGGAATCATGGTATTCTTGTCTGAGTACAGGTCAACCATCAAACAACAACCAAACAAGGCTTGCGGCAGGTGTGTCCAATCCTGGTCCTCTGGGGCTGTTGTCTGGCTTGTTTTCTCCTTACATTACTCACTGCTCATTACCTGGTTCATGTGTGTTCAGCCAATCAGAAGCTGTGAGTGCAGGGATGGTTGGGAAACAAGCAGCTTTAATGTTTAATTGCCCCCGCCACCTTATTGGTGCTTGCCGTGATTTGTGTGGGATTGGGCAGAAACACATCTGGGTTAAGTTTAGGCAAGCAATGGTTATTAGGTCCTAAAATGAACATTTTCTTTAAAAGTTACAGTTTCCCTAATGTGACGTGACCTGCACCACATGAATGAATTACGACATTATGTGCAAACAAAAATGTCTCATGTAGGAAAGTCCTCTGCTTTGCTGTGGCACCCATCCACCCCTATCTCACCCTGACAACTGCACCCACTACGTCACATGGCAATGGTATGGTTATAGTGGTGGGTTTGGTTGTTACTGTTGTTGTTACAAAAAACCTAGAAAATTATACTTTTCAGGAGAACAGTCTCTTCCAGTCCACCATAACATTTGATTACCACAATAAAAATAGAACCAATCGTTGGTTCTACAGAGAACTTTTTTTGAATGAAGCATAAAGAGACTAGATAGGCACACAGAGTCTAAGGGGCTGCTCAAGCATTTAAAACTGCAAAACATCATGATCGTCGATACCAGATACCGCTGAAATCAATCAGAAGCCTAAACAAGGTAATACCTTTTTGGTTTAATGATTTAAATGTGTGTTTTCATGAAGGTAACTTCATTTTAGTAATAATGAACATTATGTAGCGTCACACATAGTCTTGGGAAAGCATATGATAAAGAGTCTGTAGGGACACAGAACAGGAATGAGTAGAATTTGAGAACTGATACTGGTATCAGCTGAGGGAAGGGAGGAGAGTGATTTTGAATCTCATCTCTTGCTCTGGCACACCTTAGGACAGGATATTACTTTCTGCTGCTTAGGACTATACATTTCCTTTCCTGAGCCCAACTGGAGATTAGGGATGGAGAAAACCAGCAGCTTCTTATCTCAGAGGGAAAGAATTAGATATTCCTTCATAGATTAGGGAATAGAAAACCTCACTCGCTCTTTCTTACACATACACATGGATAGTGGTTTCATTTCCCTCACAGCAAGTGTGGCGACGCTACGCTACTGTACGCTACAAATGAACACTAAAAACATTTTCTTTTCATGTGTTCGCGATTATTAGCAGACCCCTCGTTGGGCCATTTCCCAAAGAGCAAGATGTGTCTTGCTGAGTTGGTTACTTAAAGAGTCAAGAGGTCATTCTGTATCAGCCACTACAGCTCTCCATCAAAAGGTCTTTGCAGGGGAGCACGGCTGAGGACTCGGAATGGAAACCAGTCTTTCACCAGGCCGTATCATGGGTTGATATTCTAACCTGAGGTGAGGAAAAGATAGAAATGCTTTTTTATCATGTTTTCTGGATCTTAGTTAGTTTTATTTTTTACTAGCATTTACCCTTGATTTCACTGCATGAAATGTTTAAAGACATTGCAAGAATAATTGCAGGGGCTTAATACCTTTATTCAACATCCCAGATTATGTGCAAGATGGCATTTAGTATAAATACCCCTCCACGTTTCATGGGGGTGGAGTTTTAAACTAAGCTGACTTTTAGTTAGAGATTGCTCTCTGTGGTCCAGCTGGATACTGTTGTACCATGACCTCAGGGGTCGGCTTACATTATTTGTTTTCCTTGATTCTTTTTGCACCACACAGTCTAAAGCCTTTCCCTGGTGGTGATGTCTGAAGAGGCTGGCCACAATCCAGGTTAGGTTTAGCCGGTTTAGCAGGTTGATTCATAGAGTGGTGCAATGATACCAAACAGAACAATACATAGGTGCTTTTCTGCCTGTGTGTGCTTTACACACATTATCACATTCACATCAGCCCACACACAATGACCAATTTCTACTTGTGTATATCGGTTTTCAAAATGGAAAGATTGTATTCTCAGGCAAACATACAGTGTTTTACATGTAATTAAAGTGTATTTAAAGAGAACAGCTGAACTACATTTTTACAGTTGCTGGTATGCAAACTCTATTCATATTTACATACATTTACATTACATACTTTACATTCAAGTATGTAATTGACTTTGTTTTGTTTTTTTTGTGTACTACTGGAACTACATATAGAGACGGTTGTTTCATTCAGGACAGGCTTAGGTCTCAGGAAGGTGGACTGTCGGTTGACCTCTAAAAATATTGTTTTTTATTTGTTATAGTAATCTATTATAATTAGTAATAAATATTTTTATTGTCGTATATTATATTGGATATTGATTATTGCCAATTTTTTACAAATGTTCTGAGTATTGCTGCATCCTATTTTGGAAATTACTTGGCTAATTATTGCAGCCAGGTGTCTGATTTATTGACATTGTATAATAACCAAAGTTGACATCTCTGCACCTTATAATGGTAGCACCATATTTTGTTTTGTGTGTATGTATTTGTTTATTTATTTATGTGATCTTTGAACAATTTGATCAGCTTTAACAAAATACCTTAAATAGATTTCTCCATAGGGTAGCTTTGCTGTAGTACTTCTACCAGTGTGAAGTATCTGGTAGTTTGCAAAGCTTTGCTTTCAGACTTCTGCTAAGCTGACTATATACTTCATGGGAATCTGACCAATTTAATAATATGTTCTGTGTAAAATAGCACATGTTCTCCTGTTGGTGGTATAACCAGATGTCAGGAGGTCTAACAGCATATTGATTCACCAGACATTCTGTATCTGCAGGAACATTTACTGTCCAGATAACCATGAAAGTGTAGTTGTAGAGGCATCTTTCTGTTACCAAAGGTTTGCATAAATGGAGAGATGAATTGAATGATTGCCACCATTTAGCCTCACTGCTAGCCGAGCAAAATGTTCTAATAACTGCTTGATTCATGTGTGTTATAATCATCGTTATATGCCCGGGTTTCAAATGATCCCAGAGCAAATGATCTGAAAGAAAATGTTAGCAGATTTTGAAACAGTGATTACTTGGCTGGTTATGTTGTGCAAAGCCAACAGCTTTATCACCAGTGATAAAACAGCAATTTAGCCGTTTGACAAAGCTTTAGCACTGTTTTCATAAGCAGCTGTTTGGAACAATTTATTCAAATGTCTGTTCACTTGCAGTTTGGTTTAACAGAAAACCTTTTATCCTGCACTGTGATGACCAATGGCTGTCTTTCTGTCTTTATTTATTAAGACAACAGAGACAGTCAATTGTTAGGTCTACACCATGTTCTAAGAGAAACCTGTGCAGCAAAAACAGTAAAAAAAATTGAGTTTAAAAAAAAAGCTATATGCTGACAGGGGGCTACACAATATCACAATATCTGGGTGATATTTTTTGCAGCCTGATTAATGTTTGTCCTACATACTGTTCACTTATGCCTTTGTCTGGATGTTCACCTGCTAGGTGCTCAGTCCAGCTGCAGTTTGAAAACATTTGGAGATAAGGGTTTCTAAAAAACTCTTTGACTTTTCACATTATAGTCAGCTGGACAAATAATGTTTGCTTGATGAAGATTAGATATACAGTAAAATAAAACTTTTTATTGTATTTGGGAAATTTGAACCTAAGAATGCAATTATGTCTGCCTCCGAATAAACAAAACCAACTGTAGATGCAATTGCACACTAAGTTGCTAAGCCACTCAAATACAGAGAGTGGGTGTGTTTTCTGCTCTCAGCCACAGACTGAACTGCAAGACTGAAGCTTTATTGAGACAAGCTAATCCATGAGCTGCAGGCCTCAGCTGCCATCGCCAGGCTGAAAATAATTACATTTTAAATGGCTGTGCATACAACAACCGCCACATTAGCGTGTTAATTCAGGCCGGTCAAAAGGAAGAGGAAGAGAATAAGAGGAGAAGCACTGCCTTCATTTTGTCTCCCACAGACTGACAAATGCACAGCAGTCTTCCATTGCCCTGGGTGACCATTTATAACATTTGATTATTTATTTATTTCCCTAAATCTGCATAATCATTTTGACTATAGGTCATATGTGAACAAAATGGGAAGCTCAGAATAACACGCATTATTCATGATTTACAGGATACAGTAAGTGCCAGAGGTTTACAATATATGTGAGTGAGATTTACCAAATTCATCCTTTTCTGTATCGCACACAAGCTTCTTGCACTGGGACTACCTGGGGCACCAGATAGTGCACAAAGTGTGTAATGAAGAAAATAGTAAAAAGATAAATAAATGGTTGCACCCTATCGGCTCCGCTGCTTTTCCCGGCCCTCTAACAACAAGAACGTTAGTATAGTGAAATCTCTGTTTCTGTGAGGTAGATTTATTGCCTGTGGTGGCAAATGATAGTAGATAACTATAAGCAAGTAAAAAATAAATCTTATCGGTAAATCTTCATGTCGGGCTCTTAGTCTGCTGTGACTAAAATGTAAGAGCAAATTGGTGACAGAGTGTACTGCAAAGTCTTATTACAAATATAAAATAACTTGGATAGGTATACTTTAATGGCAAGCATCAAAAAGCATGAGGTCAACTATGCTCTTAATATGGCAGTCGCCTTGATTCCTCCTGCTTTTTAATCAGTGACAAACGTGTGCTGCTTGTATGTGCATCTGTGTGTGTGTGTGTGTGTGTGTGTGGATGGATGGATGGATTGATCGGGTGGCACGATAGCAGAGCCTTAGATCAGAGATAAATGACTTCATTAAAGTGTAAGTCTCACAAAGCTGGAATGAGCCACATCGTCCTCCTCTGTGTCACTGCAGATTATGAACTCCATAAATCAATACATTTCTGTTGAGTGATAATGTTCCCCTGCTTGCTACACTCAACCTCCACCAGTGGGGTTTACACGGTCAACGACATTTACATTCTGTCGTGATTTGAGAGGACGCTGCAGAACTGGTGTCAGATCCGAGGGACTCACAGGTTAACTACACTGCAGCAGCAGTCAACAAAACTTGGCTCTTGCTGAAATCAATGACACGTCGGGTTCACTCATGAAATGGGTTTGAATAATATTCATTTGTCTTGGCAAGAGTCACAATTTCTTGAAAGTCCAATAAAATTTTAACACCAATCATTTTACAAGATCTTCCTTTTATTTTTATTTATTATTATCACTATTGATTTGAATTTTAAACCCCTGGTAAATCATCTACATAGAAACTTTATTCCCTGAATATCCTGTTGCACTTATACTGGAAGACCTCACGTCTGACATGCAGTTGTTAATATGTACAGACAAGGTACAATGCTAATAAGAGTGCTGAGCTGCTGAGCTGCCTGCATCATGTTAAAACCCATTTATTGTGAAACACATGAGCAATAGCTTCCTGGAGTAAATGAACTGAGTGGCAACTACAACAATGGGAGTCTTACTGTGACAAACTGGCTTGATTGACAGAATAAGTGCTGCCACATAGCAGCATGCAACAAGTACTAACAGTTCATAATAATTCTTAATAATGAAAAAATCTTCACACAGCTTAAATTATATGCTTTCATCAGAAAGAAATAAAGATCAAAGACTTGAAACTGTAGATTTCTGGCTGAAAAGTGGATTTTTTTTTTAGGTTTAGGCACAATTGAGACTCATAGTGGGAGCAGAGTTTTTACTCTTTAAATACTAGTATGTGTCCATGTCCATCAGCTTGCATTGGTCACAATCTCAACAGTATCATGTGATAATCCAAAGTAAATCAGAAGATAATTCAAAGTGGATGAGAACGGAATAATAACAAATAATAATTTAGGAGTATATATTTTGGTATAAAAGTAACAGATGAATATGAAATAAATGTTTCAGTTTTTTTTTTTTTTTTTTTTTTTTTTTTTTTTTCCTGATTTTTTAAA
>OMLM01006761.1:35847-49881 GCA_900302695.1 Helostoma temminkii | reverse complement strand
CACACACACACGCTCTGCACTTCAGATTCACACATTCCTCTGTACAATCCACAGCGTGGTAGAAAATATGCAGTTTACTTGAACAAAAACCTAAAAAACATGTGGTTGTGCAATAAGTCAAAGGAGCAGCTTGAAAGAAATGTTTTGTAATTCAGTTTTGAATATAAGGGACATGTCTGATGTACCAGCCTAAACGTGATCACAAGCCTAGACACGATTGCACTTAAAAGAGTTCTGTTTATTACACTCACTTATGTCTTGGTGAACGGTAACATGAGCATTGCTCACATACAGGGTTCCACTCTTCCTCATCCTACTTCTATACCTTGTTTCACTTGATGCATTCAGGAGGAGGAAATCAAGAGTGGCTTTATTACTATGAACACCTTCTGTAAAGCTACTTACAAGACGTGAAATAACATTACGAGTCATAACGAGAAATTATGACTTTATGAAAGCATAATAAAGAATTGTATTGGATTAAGTATGCTTGTGCAGGTGTAGCTAAAAAAGTGGACAGTGAGTGTATTCATCTTTCGTTTCACTTTTAAAGTCCATGTTAGCTCATTTAAAGGAAGTGACTCCCATTATTTTTTATTCACCTCAAGTTGTACATTGTACATGTTGAGGTTATGTAGTATATTATCTACATATATGTATTTACTACACCTGCAGTCTTACACAATAGATTTTATTCAGCATATTTATTGCTGCTTTCACTGCTGCCTGCTGGGTTCCTTCTGTAATCAACAGATTTTATTTGACTGATATTTCCTTTGAGCCAGTCGACGACACTGGCAATAGAGCTATGATTATCATTATTGTTATTTATGTAACATCCTCAACATTATGTGGATTAATAAAAAAAATACACACGAAACAAACCAATAACTTTGATGCTGGCTTGTGAATGTTATGAGGATTTTTATCTCTTGCACACTGCAGTGACTTTGCAGATCTTCACCTTAGGACATTAGAGGTAAAAGCATTTTGAGTACAAAATTATATCACATTTAGCACTGTCCCAGGTCTTCTGTACGGCTTTCATCACAGACAATCTGTGAAACCCCCTTTTTTTTACCATTAAGTGACAATTGCATAATATGTAAACAGTTAAAGACAATGGTATTAAGCTTGATCCATTAACACTTTCAGTGATTTACAGGTGGTCAGGCCAGTGAGAAAGTAAAGATTTGAATGAGTTCGCCAGCAGGTGGTGATGTGGTGATACTGAGAGCCATTAGATTCCACATTAGTTACTTGGGAATTGGTTGAAATCACTGAGGGGGGTTGAAGTCCTCACTCCCACTGTGCAGTGAGTCATCCTCTTTCAAATACTTGTTTACAAGGACTGATCTTTACTCAGTAGATGTTTGTGCTTTGAATGGGCTATAGCAATGCTCCTTTTGTACCATAATGTACATACTTCAAGTAAACAGTTTGTGCTTAATCTATACACAGTATCATTAATGATCACTGAGGACTGCTTATTCACTATTGGCCTACTGAAACTATCTGAAATGCTGTGCAAGTGTAAATCCAGATTCTATAAGATAGTGGCAGCCCAGGGTGCAGAGGAGAATCTTATTTCGCAGTGCAATACAGTACAGAATGACCTAAATGTGGGTTCTGTGTGCTTGACTTCTGTGCAATCAGTTCTGCTTGTCTGCCGATGTCTCCGTGTGTACATGGTCGGCGGAGGGAGGGATGGCTCTTTCTCCTCTGTTAGGTGCTCACAGAAGAAGACAAATTAGATAGATAGAGAATCACTGGATGTACTGGACTCATCCAGTCACAGAGGAAGCAGACTCTGCACACATACAGTTTATTTTATCACGGGGGGAGCAAGGGGACAAAACATGTTTTCTATTCTTTAACTTCTATTAATGAATATGACAATTCCACATTTCTCATTTGGTCAAAACCACTTACATTAAATGATAAGGCACCTCATTTTCAATATTTTTATTATATCCAGCAATTAATGTACAGGCACTCAAGCCAACAATGAATTACTGCTACTCATCATCATGTCTGTCACCCTGGAGTGACAAATTCCACTTATTTGTGTGCCACAAAGCTTGTTTGATTTATTAAAATTAGGTCCTCATATTTAAAGTAGCAATAGCACAGGGTAGAACTACTATGTTCCAGGTCTAGGCACACACACAGAAACACAAGTGTCTTTATCAGTCTCTCACATCTTTGTGGCAGAACTTTAGTTCATTAAGGGTTTTAAAACTTCAGTTCTGCACAGCTCTCTTAAGGTCCCACCACAGCGTTGCAGTTGAGTTGATGTCTGGACTTTGACTAGGTCATTCCAAAACCTGGATTCTTTTATTATATTTTTCAGACAGACATTCTGATTGGCTGGTGTTCTTCAGATCTGTTGTATGACCCAGCTTTAACCATGTTTTAGCTGTTGGACAGATGGCCTCACATTTGCCCCTGGGTTGACTCAATGACTGCAAGGTGCCAGGAGCTGTGGCTGCAAAACAAACCAAGAATATCATCCCTTCACTACTTTACCTGACAGTGGGTATAAGGTGTTCTTGCTGAAATACTGTGTATGGGTTTTGCCATACATGGAGCTGCGCATTAAGCCCAAACAAATCCACTTTGACCTCATCTTTTCCAGAAGTCTTATAGTTTGTTTGGATGCAGTTTTGTGAACTTCAGCTGTATTCTTCTCTGACAGCAGAAGCTTACTCCTGTCAAGCCTCTCAAACTGTACATGTTTGTTTTTACTCCAAACTGTGTACAAATGGTTTTATAACCTTTCCAGATTGATGTGCACCAACAATTGCCTCTGTAAGACCACTGCTTATGTATTTCCTTCTTTGCATTGTAACCACACAACTGAATGCTCCAGACCAGCACTGCTAAAACGTTTGCTTTTATAGAGTTCTGCACACCATATGATGATCAGTTGATTATGGGCTAATGAATGGCAGCACCTGTGGAAGCAGTAAGGGGGCACTTTTTTGCCCTCATGGGCCATTAAGCTCACCTCAACATGCAGCTGCTGGTAAATGCTGGCCAACACAACTGATCTATTTTTTAACATGTTTTCTGGATTCTTCTCTGCTTGTATCTGTTTGCAGCAGATTTTTTTCACCTTATTGTATCTTTTTCCTTTCACGCAAGACACTGGAGATGAATATCGTTCCACACTTGCATCTAAAGATTAAAAATTTCAAGCAATCTTTGTGTCAAGTGGAAAGTGGAGGACTTTTGAGCCTCCTTAACTCTTAATGAGAAGATGTCGAGGGAAACTATAAGCAGCGTCCACCAGTAAGTCTGCAGTCCCACTGATTTACCATCTCAACCAGAGACCATTGTCATATAAAATTTATTATCAAAATAAGTTATTAGAACAATACTACAGTAACATATTTTAGCTAGGCACATCTAACTGCTGTAGTAATTACATAAGGTGATAAGCATGGAAGATAGTTACTACATAGTTAGAGAGCAGGAGCATCATCACTGGGAGGAGGTCGAGGCGTTTGGGTGGGTAATAAAACACAGTACTTTCCCACAAGAGGCAGCTCTTCAAGTTCACTGTGAAATGTTTTGTCATGGCTTTCCCACAACATTAGCCACGTGTTTATTATTGTAAACTTAATAACTACGCTCCTGTAATATTAAGGAAGTGCTTCTTTTATGTCAATCCACAATAACTACAGTTTTTCTGGTTAACCATAACCAGCTTTTTTGTGCCTAAACCCAACTACACAGTTTTGTTCTACTTAACCCAATAATAGTGTTTGATAGTTTCTATGATGTGGGATGTGTGGTACAACAGATGCTGCTATGGTGGTTTTTTTAAGAGGTGCCTGCTGACATTACAATTTTAAGATGCTCCTATAGCTTGTACTGTTTGACAGGGACAAGACATCTTTATGGGCACTTTGGTGGGATAAAGACTTGTTGCTTTAAATGAAACCATCAGTTTTGTTTAGATCGGTGGTTGTGTAATGGACAGTCAGTTACATTACCTATCATCAAGTTACTTTGTGTCACAGCAATAACCAAGGAAAACACTGTCAGGTGTTGTACATAGACTCACATGTCATATTTCTAATTTTAGGATCCTGTAATCAAGGGAAGATGTACTAGGTATTTTTTTCACAAGAGTCTAGGGTAGAAGTCAAAGTCCACAGGCTAACAAGCAGAGTCTGCCTGACTCTGATATATGAACAAATTTGGTGAGCACTGATGCCCCCAAACATTCTCTTTGATATTCTTTCTTACAACATGTATCAGGAAATCAGCAAGGATGTATGAGAACTGGTATCAGCAGAATATAGGGGTCTGTAGAACTGACTTGTCCCCACAGTGAGTCCATGATAAGCCCAGAGAGAAAAACATGATGTTCTCAGTCAACGCCCACAAAGCATAAAGCTAAACTTTGTCACACAGCACTGAGTGCATTTCTATAGCTGGCAGTAACTTGGTATATGGAGGCTGAGTAGGTGGAGAATGTGAACTATTTTAGACTTATAGTGTAGGCATGGGTCAGTTTATGGGAATAGTTACATGAATAGTTTTTGCCAGCGCCAGAGCTAACACATTTTTATATACATTATTGGTTTTCCTATTTTCTTTTTTAAATCTTTTAATGTAGACATTTTCCTTTTTGTATGTCAAGCCTCTGGGGAGGGCATTTAAGAGCATTTAAGCTGAGAGAGCTCATTGGACCACAGTGACAGTGTCTGACACTTACTTTGCCCTCCTTGAAAGAAACAGTATCTACAATACAGAGAATGATAATGGTATTGAGCTGCACAGAGACGTTGAGTTGTTCACACAAGAACACACAAGGTTTGCAGCTTTAATTATTTTTTTTGTAGAACAATATTTCAAAACCTTCCGTGTAAAGGGGTTCTCCACTGGAGTCATAACAGAACAACACTGGCATCCATGCAGAGATAATTCACTTTATGTTTTTGAGTGACTTTTATCCATCTAACCAATCAGATAACTTAAATTACTTTTGTTTGATTATAAAGTTTGGCAGCTTCTTGTTTATTGTAATTTCATAATTGATTAATACCTGAAGGTCTGTGCAGAGCATGAGAGCAGACAGTACCTGCATACAGTAGCTTGTGTATTTTACACAACACGGATCAATTTAAAGTCTTATTGAAAAGGAATGGAAACATTTACTCAAACCACCCAACTAACAGAAATCCTGTGATATTATACATGCAGTACAGTAGGTACTGTACCAAAGTAAATATACTAAATTATACTAAATTATACTAAAAATACTATACTAAATTACTTTCCACCACTGGTCATAATTACAAGCTAAAGATCTCATATTTATTACTATTCACTGCTTTAAAGATGGCCGTACATACAAAACACCAATGAAATCTTATGTGTCGTTAGCAGCCTTGTGGATCAGCATTCTTTGTGTCAGTCCTTCTATATTTACACCCAGACTTGAAAGAGCAACATTATACAAAGAAGTCTCCTCAGACTGTGTTGCGCTACAGTGAAAAAAAAAGCCAATAATCAGAGTCTAAGTTTCCTCCAAGATAGAACTGTCTTGCTGAGAACATCTCCTACATCCCCTGCTCATCACCATTATAGAACATTTATTTGCAGAGATACTGCACAAGTACAAGTGTGTAAAAATAATTACAGAGACAGAGCTGTGCCAGTGAAGGAGTGCCACCCCTCACTGAGGACTTTTCCGATTAATTGACTTTAATGCAGCATAATATGATGTTTTTCTCTCCCACTTTTCATAATGGCTGCCACCTGACTGCTGTACAGTCAATTAAAACATAATACAAATTGACTTAAGCAGTCAGCTCCCGGTGATTAGGTTTCTTCAACACAATTAAATTTGAGAGAGAAAGCAGAGAATGATAATTCATGACTTTTTTCTCCCTTCTTTCCTGCTGCCACATTAATTTGGTTATATTTAATGGTGTGTCACTTGTTCCAACCTGTGTTTTACAGATGTTCATAGTCATCTAGGTGTCTTGAATGTCCTAGGTATGTGCACCAGGCAGGCTATTGTGTTTGTAGTGCAAATGCGAAATGTCTTCGGCTGCGTGGCACCTCAACTGATGGTTGTAATAAAGCCACGCTTATATGCACATTTCTACACAAACTCCACTGCTGGAGTTTTGTCTGTATTATCTGTTTGGCAGTGATTGAGTGTGGCAGTAAAAAGGCAGTGAGAAAGACACGGGGATGTTGGATGATTGCTGGGTGGCTTTGCAGAGAGCTGAGGTAATTTCCCTCGTCGCCAACTCAACTCTGTCGTTTGTCAGCCACCACTTGCGCCGCTGGCAGCTATTGTGCCAACAGCAGTCAATCACACAGCTTATGAATCTGAGCCGCAGTCAATCGGCCTGCTTATGAAACCGAACAGCAGTCAGTCGCTCAGCATAGGACTCCATTGACACATCTGGTGGTTCCAGCTGGTCACATGAATACCTAGCAGCAGGATATCCTGGAGTCAGGCAGAAATTAATCGCAACAAATACCTCAAAGGAAAAAGATGTGTCTGTTATGCTGACTTTGCATAAGCAATCCATATAGAAGTTTCACAGATTTACAACTCAGAAATGAAAACAGTCCTTAAATAATGATTGATTTCAATTATAGTGTTAATTCATTTTCAGCAGCTCTGTGATAGAGCAATAGAGAAAAAAAAACATGTGGAAGCTATACCACATGCTATTGATTGGTTAGAGAGGTGAAATTCTGAACATAGCAAGTACTCCAACCTAAATCACCCCTGATGTCCTAATGTTCTCATACAACCCACATGAGCATCTCTTGAAATAGCGCCCCTATGGCAGCAGGTGCGTGTGTGGAAATAGCAATTCACATAAAAAGCATTTTAAAGCATTTTAAGAGCAGAATAACATTTTATTAAAAGACCTGTGTCTTTCCTGTGTCTGTAATGACTAAAGCAGCTCCCTGTGACACTGTGAGCTTTCTCTGACCTCTTCAATGAACAGAGGAGTGCAATAAATTTACTGACTATAAAGTATAGGATATTTCTGACTTTCTATTGAACTAACACAAAAACTATGTTGGTTACAAATCTTGGTGAAGACATCCGGGTGGTGCCTCTTTATCCTGCCTGACAGAAGGATGGTCTGTGTAAAAATTCTTCTTTGTTCAAGTCATAATTACTATGGCTGCAAGATGTTTTGCAACTAAAATATTCTACTGTTGTTAGAAAAACCTGCTGGCACAAACAATGGTGACAAGATTTATATTTTACTGGAGGACAGTCTTGAATATAAGGCAAATGTCTAGCACCAATAACATAAAATGGATGGATGCACAACCTTCGTGTGTGCAGGACACCTCATCTTGTGCTTCTAATAACTGCAGTTGTTGAATGAGGGTTAATGGTGTAGAAATTGGGGTGATGAGTTGAAGAATGGTTTGCTACCTGGCTTGGGAAAACTTGTCTGCACCACCTGTTACTGTATTCAGTCTTGTCCTCTTCTCCCGCAGCTTGCCTGTGGAGGATAACACTGGCCTGGCAGGTTTCCCACTGCAGTGGTTGGAGGTTAAATGGATTCCACCCTGCCACTCTCTTATCATAACTGTCTGCTATTCTGTCAGAGCAGACCGCAAATGCAATTCCCCAACCCTGGGGTAGACTGACCAAGGCATCTGTTACACTTAATAAAGTGCTGACCTAAATTTAACTTTACACTCTGCCACTTATGTGGTCCAAGGGGGCCAGGAGCAAGGGAGAAGCGCTTTGTTTTGTTTATGAATGCTTTTACAAGTGCTTGTAAATTCATCTATAAGGACATCAAATAGACTTACAGCATGGTTTTACTCGCTCTTTGTGTAGCAGTATTACAGAGATGCTGATATAGAGGCAAACTATTTCAATATTTACTCAAAAGACTGGCATTTATTTTAGAATATTTTTTTTAGGATTTTCTGTAATGACCTGTGCTCTTACTTTTCTCTTCTACAGTTTGTTTACTGTTTGTCTACTGTTTTTGTATCTGGTATCACCGACAAGCTGGCTCTCAAAAATTACATTCCTAACTGCAAAGATGATTACATTATTATAGGAGGGTTTGTTTTTTTTAAAAATGTGAATGAAGAGCTACATTTGCTAATGGAAAGTGAGTTGGTTAGTTGGGAGGATGGAGTCCCATGTGTGGCTGGATTTAGGCAACAAAATATTTTGGTTAATGTTAGTAAAAGATCATGGCTTTGTAAGATTAATGAAAATTTATTTAAGGTTGCAATGTTGTGTAGAAAAATCGTATCTAGACTCATATCTAAGCACCAGTGTCATGAAAAAAGGTACATTTCATAGTATCAGCTGCTATTTCATTGGTGTGCAGCCCCCTGAGCTTTTGCTCTATGGGTCTTATCCCTCCTCGCACCAGCAGCTGAAGAGAAAATTGTCAACACCCACCTGGAGTGTGCCCTTTCATCTGACCAAACCGAGTGTCCTCTTGCACGTCTGCGTGCATCATATATAAAGCAACAGTTTGGGCAGGATCTTTCCTTTCTTTCCTTCAGTCAGCACTGGAAAAATCCAGTCAGCACTAGAGAACTTCACCAGGGGCATAGCTCTGCTCAAGGGGGTTTTGGTGGCGGACATATGCTCGGCTGCATCACGGGTTTCCCCTTGTTCCTTTGTCCGGTTTCGGTCAAATTGGTCCCTGAGCTGGCTGAAAAAAATGGTTTTCAGGTAAGATCCTGCCCAAACCGTCGCTTTATATGTGATGCTCACAGACGTGTAAGAGGACACTCGGTTCTGTCAGATGAAAGGGCCCACTCCAGGTGGGCATTTTTCTCTTCAGCTGGTGGTGCGAGGAGGGATAAGACCCATAGAGCAAAAGCCCTAGGGACTGCGCACAATTCACAGAAGCTTGGGTTATGGTACATAACCAAAGTTACAGTGTCAACAGTCAAAGGCACAGTTTGGTTGAATAAAATGGGTTAGGCACCAAAGATTTCAGGCTAAGCCTAAGTGAGAAGATAATAAATATAATTAAATTATAACGTAAGTAATTCTTGGACTCAGATCTCTGTCTACTATGGGTGTCTGAGTGTTTTTGACCCATCCAACCTTGCTGTGGTCCACCCATGAGGTCCCTGAATATAACACATTATCACTCTAAGCATCAGCTTTTGACACCACTGGGGTAATACTGTAATTGACATCCTTTGTGTCTCATAATGATGCAAAGGGGCACCTATATCATCATTATGAGATGCCAAAGGGCTGGACAAAACGGCATTATCTGACAATCAGAATGGCCTAGCAATACTTTACAACACTCAATGCTTTTGGGGTTCAAAATATGGTACACTTTTTACAATTATTAACAGAGAACCTTTGCCACTGTCATACAGAGAAGAACAGTTTGCATGACCTTTGATTCATTGCTTGTACAAAATAACTTTTCAATATAAGCTTAATGATCTTGCACATAAGACAAAGTTCTTTTGTGTAATAGTGTTTGAAATAGTGGAGCATGGACATTCACTCTTGACCTATGGAAATGGTTTATGTAATGTGCATTCTCTGAATGAAGACTGTGAGATGCTGTAAAAGCCTCTTAAAAGCTTGTAGCTTGACCTTTGAGTTTATATAGTTTGATAGCTCAGTTTAATTGTTTAAAATTTGTTGAAGAAACCTATGGGCAGCTAAATGTAGCTGTAAGAATGTATTTTTTAAATTTTACTTACAGATAATATATTCATATCCCCAAGTATTAATATTGTAGCCTACCATATTATTTAACAAATCAGCTTCAGTCTTTCTATGGCCTATAGAGAGGCAATAATTGTAAATTGTAAATTGTAAATTGTAAATACATCAGTATATTACTGTCTGTGTCATCACTGAGATTAGTTATTTTTTGCTTCTATTTACAGTTAACGCAAAACCTGATTTCAGAATTTACCCTTCATTCGTTCTTGACAGCCAAGTAAAAGGAATAAGTGGAGGGAAACCTGCAGAGGAGAAAGAGTGAGGGCAAAGAGCTTCCACTCTCCCGTGTAGATTTACAGATCTGTCATGACTTTATGTGGTCGAAATGGAAAAGAGAATTGGGCTATGTTTACAGCACCGTAAACCTTTCTTTTAAACCCAAGGACTTGGCCACCCTGAAACTGTAGCGTAGCACACATAAAACTTAGGCTAACTGCATCTTTTAAATCTGATGAAACATTTATTGATTCTTTTTAGGTCTTGTTTTATTTGCTCCCTCTCTCCCACCTCTGGGTTAATAGAAGTGAAACAGAGGACAGCAGACATCCAGAAGTTGGTGTAGGATTGCACGCCAACAGAATTAAAGATGAAAAAATGAAAAGAGGGAGGCGCTGGAATAAAAGCTGGATCAATTAGATCTTTCTACAGTCCATCTACTAGAGATCGTTGCTTAGAATGACATCTGTCTTGATAGAATAGTTTGAGTTGGTAATATTTAAGCTTAAGTTGTTAAGTCTAGTGTCAACCAATGAAAAGATTTTTCATCAAGTGACAAAAAATTCAGTGAATAACTGGCCATCTGTCATGTGTTTACCCTGTCTTCTACCCAAGGACAGTTGGAATTGGCTCCAGTTCTAATCCCGTCACAATTATGTTCCCTTTAAAATTTTATTTGCAATTAGTATGGAAACATAATTCGTAGGAGATATGATTGCAGAATTTCACAGTGTTCAAAGAATGTAAACCCAAGCTGGCTGAAGGGAAAGGCAGGGAAAATAACAAAGATAGATAATAATTAGAGGCCAAATGACAAGAGTCAAAAAGGGAGCAGAGTCCAAATAAAGAGTTGGGAACTCTGGAACAAGGCAACGAAGCAGAGCTATCGAACAACTTAAGTCTAAAGGCAACAGACTGGGCGCAAACAAGAAATAAGCCCATAGGAAATGGATAATCAGAAAAACATAATGGGCTTGATATAGACCATAATGTTGTTCAACAATCTATCAGGTAATATGGGAAAAATTGAGTAAGTATATGCAGTGCCTATAAAAAGTATTTACTCCCTTGGATGTTTCACCCTTTTATTGACATTATAAATCAATCATGGTCAATATAAGTTAGCTACATTGGCAAAAAAAATCAGAAAAATACCTCATTACTCTCAAAGTTAAAACAGGTTTCTACAAAGTAACAAATAGGTAAATAAGTAAATAAATAAGCTATGACTACTCTGAGTGAGTTACAACCTTCAGCAACTGAGACAGGTTCTTCACCAGTCATAGCTTTATGGGAGAGTGACGGTGATCTGAACCTTCTGCCTGACGGCAGCAGTTCAAATAGTAACTGTCCAGGTTGAGACGTGTCCTTCATGATGTTTTGGGCTTTTTTGAGGCAGTGGGAACTGTGTAGTTCCTCCAGTGTGAGGAGAGGGCAGCCGACGATCTTCTATGCCATCTTTATGACCTTCTGCAGAAGGTTCTTTTGTCTGATGAGACCAAAATGGTGCTTTTTGACCATCAGACAAGACACTATGTTGGGCGGACACCAAACACTGCACATCACCACAAACACACCACCCCCACTGTTAAACACGGTGGTGGCAGCATCATGCTGTGGGGATGCTTCTTAGCAGCCAGTCCTGGAAGGCTTGTTAAGGTAGAGGGTAACATGAATGAGGCGAAATAGAGGACAATCCTGGAGGACAATCTTATTCAGTCAGCAAGACAACTACGGCTTGGGAGAAGATTTGTTTTCCAGCAAGACAATGACCCGAAGCATAAAGCGAACGCTACAGAAAAGGTTTGCTCACAACAAGGTGGATGTTCTGGAGTGGCTGAATCAAAGCCCAGACCTCAATCCAATAGAGAATATGTGGATGGACTTAAAAAGGGCTGTTCACACCCGATCCCCAAGCAACCTAACAGAGCTTCAGCAGTTTTGCAAAGAAGAATGGCTTAAACATCCAGTAACCAGATGTGCAAGCCTAATTGAGACCTATCCACACAGATTGTGTGCTGTGATTGCAGCCAAAGGTGCATCTACTAAATACTGACCTAAGGGGGTGAATATTAATTCAAACACTGATTTCACTTTTTTTATTTTTATTTAATTGACATTACTGTGTAGAAACCTGTTTTCACTTTGACAGTAATGAAGTATTTTTCTGAAATGTTATGTCACAAAAAACATCAGTGTCACAAACTTATATCAACCATGACTGATTTATAATGTCATTAAAAGGGTAAAACATCCGATACTTTTTATAGGCACTGTATACTTGGTGAAATGAGGGGGGATTGAAACCAGGTGCACAGATGGGAGAAGCAGAATCAGGTGGTGACATTGGCAGGAAAACTGGGCAGTAAACAGCAGGACGGGATAGACAGGCCCAACAGCTGAAACAAATACAGGGAAAGAGACTGAGGCCTGGATGGAGGGAGAGCTAGCAGAGGCAATTAGGAGACACCACAGAAAACAGTTGTTGCTCTTTGAGGAAATTACAATGTGCATCGCAGGAAGTATCGTCATGTTATACGTTAAGGTAAAAGCGGTTCTTTCTTGTTGCTTTTAGTCTATTTGTGGAATTTGTTGGCAATAAGGAGCATGTGGACTATCACTAGAATTACCCTTTAAGCCCATGTGTGGCAGCAGCACCATAAATAGTTCTGTTTGGTCATTGCTTTTGCGTGGGCCCTTCTTGCCATTTCCCATCAGTTTGTTTTAACAAGAGCAATCTCTCATATCTCTCATTTTCTTCCACTTTGCATTTATTTTACATGCACTTCACAATGCCTCTAAGTGTTTTTCTTCTCTCACTAATTCTGTCTGAATATCAAAAGGAGACAAAATAGAGCTGTCTGAGGAGGTTTGTTATGAGAAAGAGAGAGGCGGGATTGGGTTGTTAATTTCCAGAACATCAGAATGAGGTTTACTGCTTGAGACAATTTACATCCCCAGGTCTTCTTAGCCTCATTCTCTTTTTATTGTTACATCTTCACAGACCCATATTTCATGTTGCAGACACTAATAGCAAAGCTCTGGCTGGAGCTCTCTACAGTGAGTTAATGGGTGACTGTTGTTTCTTGGTAATAGACTGCTTCACTCCGTTTAAGAAGTTGAGCCATTTCGTGGATGTTCTCCTGAATACTGGGTTTTTGAAAGCTTTAAAAGAATGCTATAAATCCATCTATTAATCAAACCATCTTTCCTGTTAAGGGGTGTGGGTTGCTGGAGCCAATCCCAGATGTCACTGGTCGAGAGGCAGGGTACACCCTGGACATGTCACCAATGTATTACAGGACTGATTCAAACCCAAAGCGTGATTCCTTCTAGCTGTAAAGTAACCATACTAAACACTACACTACTGTGCCCTACACCATAAATATATAATATGTGAACATATTTCAGATTTTCTGGAAATTATTAAGCCTCTATTGCTTCACAACCATCCAACATTAATCATTTCAGTCTCTTTAACAGACTGATGGCCTCTTTCATTAAATCTGTCTCATATGAGTTAGAGTAGTACTCAGATATAGGCAGTAATTCATTTGTTTGCTTCTATTTGCTGAGCCTCTCAAAAAAGGAAAATAGGGAGGGACTGTGGACTTTACCCAGCCCATCTGTCCATTCATCTGTCTATCATGTGTGATATGCTACTTACAGGATTTGGGCCAAACTTTAGGGATTTATGTGTATCAGTGTTTTATTCCAGAAAAACTTAATAGTCCAAGAGGAATGAGCATTTGTATAACTGTTTCTAAACCACACAGTATATTCTTTCTTTGTTTCTTTGTGCCTTTGGTTTTTAGTGTCTAGTGAACATAAAGTCAGAACAGACATCTATGTTTTACACCCAGTCTTGATGAGACTGGAGGTAAAATCAGCAGTGAAATACAATATAACCACAGCCTAAACACTAAAGCTACAATGTGCAACTTAAGCTAGTGCTACTGGGATACTAAAAATTAATAATCTCTGTTAAACCTATAGCATGTGTGTGTGTGTGTGTGTGTGTGTGTGTGTGTGTCTCTCCATCTTTGAGAAGCTACATCAGGCTAGTGTGCATCTTTTTG
>OMLM01006761.1:25655-35827 GCA_900302695.1 Helostoma temminkii | reverse complement strand
AGTGTGCAACTTTTTGTTGGTTATTGCTTATTGGCTGGAGGTCACTTCCTTCTCCACTGCCTTTTAACACGTAACAATAATTGGAGAAATCATAAATAGATATGTTTTTAACAACTAACAATAGACTGCTGTAGGCTATACTCCCTCAGGTATGAACACATTGATCATTGCGGACAGCGTGCAGACCTCCACAGGAAGCAGGCTTTAAAAACTATACAGTGGAGTTATCTTTAAAAGATTTTCACCTGCTGATCAGCACCGTCCCTTTGAATCTGTCACCTACTACTGCTTGTCTCTAGCTGAAGCAATGCCAGAGGTCAATACAGCGAGTGATAGTGATATACTGTTATGATGACCGTGGCCACAACCTTTTGTGTAAAACTTTGCAGTGATGGCACTGATGTTTCACTTACTTTTATGCAGTGTTGGTCCATAATATTATGCATGTAGGGATTTTAAATTCATGGACAGTGCTATTAAGTTTAATGACTCATGATAAATAAGGTCCCATGAAGCATTGGTATTCACAACATGGATAAATCGGTCTATCCATTATCTAAACATAGATAGATAGATAGATAGATAGATAGATAGATAGATAGATAGATAGATAGATAGATAGATAGATAGATAGATAGCTTCCATTCAGAACCCAATGATGACTCATCCAGAAGGCCACACAAGAACCAAGAAAAACATCCAAAAAATGGCAGGCCTCCTTTCACCTCTGTTGGAGTTAAAGTTGATAAGTCTTGACTCAGAACTTGTCAAAAAGCACTGATGGGTGCCAGTTAAGCCAAAAACCACTGCACAGATTTTGTCTCTATTTTGCCAAAATACACTTTCATAATTTCCACTTTCTGTCCATAAAAAAATAGACTAAAAGATGTAAGCCCTGAATCTTGAAACAGTATTGCACAATGAAAACACCATACGGCCAGTCGGAGTGATGGTAGTGTAATGGTGGGAAGATGCTTAGCCGCTTCAAGGTTTGGGCAACTTGCTGTAATTTAGTACAGCAAGTTCAGTATGAACTCTGTTCTCTACCAAAGAATCCTGAAAGAGAACACCAGGCCACCTGTGTCTGATTTGACACCCAGTTACTGAAGATTCTGGTTGCATTTGTTGCTGTCAAAGGAGGCACAGACTAAAGTTACTAAAGTTTTAGTTACTAAAGTTAGTTTTCTGCACGTGCCTAGTTGGTGATGGATAATTTATTTTATAATGCACAATTGTATATTTATTGAATAGTAAATGTTAAATAAAAAAATCTGGAGAGAGCAAATACATTCTAATGCAGCTCTATATAAAAGAGCTGTATACTATTTATCATGTGTTCTAAGCAGTCTGCAGCCTGTTTTTAATGAATTGTGCAGGACTAATGTACCAGAATGGTGGCATAATTAAAATGACGTGGAACTAATGCTCCAGCCAGAACTTTTAATGTTACGGTATCAAGCAGTCTGCTTTACTGGACAAGAATTTAGTCTTTGACAAAATTAGTATGGCATGGCACATAAGTGTTTTAATGCAGCAACCTTCCCTGAGAGCTGATTATCTAAGATACAACCTAAATAATTAAACATTGTTTGAGTTGCTGTTACTGTCTGACCCACTTCACCTAAAATGTATTGCAGAACAGCAATATTCTCCACCTCAGCACTCAGAGTATGGATGAATAATTAAAAAAATAAACTACATTTGGGCCAATTCAGAACAGTACTAAGAATCTGAAGGTGTTCTAGCATCTTTAAGACTTTGAGTTAAATGCTACGTGAAGCATTATATCATACTCACAGTGACATTTAGAGGTGCCTATGTTGCTAGCTAACATGGTTAAAAATGGTAAAAACAATACAGGTATGAATTATAGCATTAATGACCTATCTATCAATCTCCAAATAATCCATGTGAAGTTCGGCAATATATTAGCAGGATGTAGCAATTTTTGTGAGATACACTCTTTCATGTACATGTACTGTATAAAGTCAACATGTTAACTTATTTCTGCATGAAAAGCACAGAGAAATGCAAATGTGTCATGTAAGATTATATCAGAATGAAAAATGTACTATACTGCCAAAAGTTTTGGTTCATCTGCCTTTACGTGCACATGGCACAGGAGTTTAATGACATCCCATTCTTAATCCATAGGGTTTCATATAGAGCTGGCGTTTGTAGCTATAACAGCTTCAACACTTATGGGAAGGATTTCCACAAGGTTTAGGAGTGTGTTTATCAGAATTTATGACCATTTCTCTAGAAGTGCATTTGTGAGTTCAGAAGCTGATGTTGGGCGAGAAGGCCTGGTTTGCTGTCTCCACTCTAATTCAGCCTAAAGGTGTTCTATCGGGTGGAGGTCAGGAGGCCAGTCAAGTGTCTCCACACCAGACTCACTCATCCATGTTTTTATGGACCTTGCTTTCTGCACTGAATTCACTGATTTTGGCAATGTAGCCACTGAACTGTAAACTGTAACTGTAAAACCAGATAATGACAGTGTATTGTGATAAACTGACCTGTGAGGAATCTATCATAAAATGAAAGTCTGAATGACACTACAGTGCTTTTGTTTGTAATTACCTTCATTAGTCATTTTGCTAGCATGTATTATTTCCCTGTAATCGGTATGCAAATGTGACTGCAATTCAAAATGAAGTAACATAATTTGTTCCAGAAAGGTTGATTGCGACATTAATTATTGTGTGTTGTAGAAAAGAAAGCCGTCTAAATTGGAATGTAATTATGAGCAGTCCCATAATAGACTGTTTTAATGACACAAGATATATTTTGGCGAAGGGGCTGCGATTGTGCAACATAATTCCACCATGAAGAGAAGCTGTGTTTACACTAAACACCGAATCAGGTAAACATTGTGTCTGGTTTTTCCAAATGTACTAGCTAAGTAAAGGCTAAACATATCATTCATAAAGCCAATATATGTTGCCATGCTAGCAGGGCGGCTGTAGGAACGGTATTGTTGGCCATCTCTTTGGTCTATATGAAATGAGGAACAAACACTCATGGTCTGCAGATAACTTCAGGGATCGCTAACCTTCCATTGTTATCATTAGCAGGACAAATATTTCCATATAATATTATCTGCTGAAATATTTCAACTGGCTATTCTCATACAGTGGTAAAGAATGTAAAACAAGTGACGCTTCTTTTACTAAACAGGAAATACAAAGAATTTTGTTTGGAAAGCCGCTATTTTGACTGTATAGTGACCAACTTTGTAATTTCAAATGTAACTGGATGGAAGAAATGCTATAAGGTGTGCAGTGTAGCAGTGAAAGGCCTATAGGACATTATTTTCTATTACATGGTGAAAACTGTGAGCTTGGGATAAAGCACAATGATTCAACAAAACTACAGAAGCAAAAGACTGGAGAAACAACACAAGCCTACCCACTGCAGCAGCATCAAGACCAAATGTAATAGTAATCAGGAGAAAGCATGGAAATCACAGTATACCCATTCCTGGTTTGTGCCATAATGAAATATGACAAATGATTTATGTCTGGCATTTAGTATGCTATGGGAGGTAATTTGTTAGACTGCACATGCACAGACATCCTCTTTTGTAATTGAATCACACAAAAATAATGAATATCTTGTTTTGTTTAGCCTGGCTGTTTGTCTCTGTTCTCTATTGTTGTGTTTGCTTCTATAAATTAATTATGTCATACATTATGCAAGCGGTTTTGATTAAACCTGTGTGATAATTTTGCTGAACATTTCACTGAAAAACTTTTTGAATTATAAAATTGCAGATAAAAACTTCCTTGTTCAAAGTCAAGTTCACATGATATTGTTTTGTTGTTGTTGTTATTGTTTTTGTATATTTAATGCTATAGGCAAAAATCTGTTTTTTGTTATTATCTCTTTTTGACCTGACCAAGTTATATTATGTCACTGAAAACATGTAAAAGCACAGTCCAGCTTTCCAAGAGATCTTGACTGTATAACCTCCTCAAACAATTCTGTGTAAATTCAATACATTTACCAATGAAGGTCATTACATGCAGTCCAAAAGATCTGGACAAACGCTAGTAAGTGACATGTGACTTCAGAAAAATTAATCATGGATCAGGGGACCGAGGAAATCATATCAACATTCATTTATGAGTGCTGGTCTCCTATGTCTTTACTGACATATGTATCTCAAATAGGTATTTTCAGGAATGTCAGCTAATTGGAAAGGTGGAGCCAACAGGTGCTTTTTGCAGTTTGAGCTAACTTTATAGAATTATCCAAATGTGCTGCCAGTGATACATCTCATAACACTGAATCAATTAATAGTCACCATAAACATCAAAAGAACAAAAGGAAAGGTGATAATTTCAAATGGAAAACAAATCACCATCCACTGGAACATTACAGGTGAGAGGAAAAGAGTAAGACTCAGCAGACAGTCAACAGGCTGAATGGAAAGATAAATGGCAGAGCGGGACAAGAATCACTCTCAACAATCAGTTCTTTTAAGCTGAAGCATAGTTACAACTCAACTGAACTCTTCTCAGCTCTAAGCCTTAGGTACTTTATTTTCCACTGCAGGAATAGTATCCTCTCACTGTACTCCCTGTTGATACCTTAAACATACATATGGGAATTTATGTTATTCTGGCAGGTTGTGCCAAAACATTTTGTTCCAAATCAAAGTATTTCACGAATAGTGTAAAACATATGTAGAGTTCATTGGTGGCCAAGTATTGTAATAATGTAATTCCAGTTCACACATTTCAATCAGAATTCTTTTCAACTCTTCAAACCACATTTAAAACTCTCATTTTGCACATATGGGTGGGAACATATTACATCAACACGCTGAGCAGCATTATAAAAGCTTTACATGCAGTTGTCGCTCTGTAACCAATTTACCAGAATTGGATTAGACAGGGAAAAGTCCTCTGTGGATAGCTTGAGATGCTATCAGCATTCAGCTGCTGTACAACATCACTCTGTGAGCTCTACTGTGATTACTTTAATGCTATCAAAGCTCTGCTCCTTTTGAGCACAGTCTTAATTAGTACAACTTTAATTAAGAACTGATTTATCCACCACTGACTGACTGTTCAGCGCAGGGACGTCCACTTAACTTGAAAATTTTACATTTCAAACTGAGGATATTGGAGATGAGAGACACCCACAGAGGATGGCCTGGTGGGAATGATTATATCCACTGATGATTGACAGTGTGTGTGTCAGTGTTAGCTGTTTTGGTCAAATGACTGTACTAGTGACGAGGCTGGTTGTCAGCATTCCAGAAAGGCAATGTAATGGCTGCATCACGTATCTGCTGGAAAAAGACAGAATCTCATTAAAAGCGACAGATTATTAAAGCATTCTTCATCCTTCACTGTGATCCCAAACCTCAGTGATCTGTAGCCTGTCTCTGTTCCTTCAGCAGGAGGGATGTGTTGCAACAGCACGGGACGGCTCACACATAAAGACAGTCTCCAACAACTGTAACAGAGTTTTAGTGTTTGAAAGTGTGGAAGGAGCACACACCTGACAGCTGAGTCAACACTGTGGGCATATTTGTATCATAGCAAACATGGATGGCAACCAGCAGCTTGCACTGTTTATAAGCAGTGTGGAATTTGGCACAAAGTGGACATTTGAAGACGTTCCTGTGATATCATGTTCAGACATAAGGCTCTACTGATCTCGACCTTCCACGTTTAACCACCAAAATCAAAGAATTTCATCCTTGAGTCCGAGTGGTGCTTGTGCAAATATGAAGAAATCCCTCAAAGCATTCTTAAGATGCCATACTCACAAGAATGGGAGATATGAACGTACCTATGCACTGACAGATGGACGCAGATGTCGCCAATGTGAAGGCATAAACACTTGCAGGAGAACGACTGGCAGCAGCTAAAGGCAGGCACACACTTAACTGTAAAATAGGATGAATGGGATTTGTCATATTTACTGGTCCATTATATCTGGTTCTGGTTGGCTCCTGTCTGGGTCAGATGGTGCTGACAGCTGGCAGAGACGTTTTGTATTCATTCACCAGTAAATTCCTTTGTTCATTTTATTGCTAATACAAGGAAGGTTGTGAGTCTTTGTATAACAATATATCATGACTTATTTGCTTCAGACTGCCAGAAAAAATGTGATGTTTTATCCAGTTTAGTTTTTCAGGTCTTTCAAGGCACACTGATGTACTTGGATTCTGATTGAAACCACATTTGGAGATTTTTACTAATGTGTCTCAGTCTGGACTCACTATTAACTGAAAGCAGATTTCCAATGGAACTTTTGCATCTTTCTATACTTAACTAGAGGCGATGACAACATCAGACCCAGGAATGGCTACAGCATGAAACATAGACATATAATAGAAAGCTCATTCACCTCTGAGTTGTCCTTGTGTAAGGATGAGCCCTGCACCACTGCTTGATAGGGCTATTGCTTGAGAGCAAGATAATGCAGCTCCATACATGGGTACACGTATAGCGTTGCCAAGGCAACACATGAAAAGTGGGATGTGTAGGCTAAGTTGTGTGTGGACATACAAATTGGATTTCAGAACTTGCAATTAGTAGAGCGGACACTGCAAACACTAAAAACCATCTGATCTGAGAAAAAAACTGATTTGCCCTCAATCTGAACAGCCATGACAAGTTCAGTATTTTGGTAAAGAGGGGATCAGAGCTTGATTGACTTTCTTTTAGCCAATAGAAATCCACAAAGTTATGCTTAGTAATGCTAATCCAGAGGACTGATCTCGGTGTCCACGTGACCAGAAGATCTGTCAAGCTAACGATAATGGCAAAAACCTCATCTGCAGTTGGTTGATTAGTACCAACTGACAATTGTTGGCATGGTAAGATGCCAGACTAAAGTGGTGATCACTGCAACACTAAGTCTACTAGCTTAAAACCTACTGGTGCTTTTAAAGGGAACCTCAAAGTGAAGTGAGAATGAAAGTTAACAAAGTGACTTAAATTACATTACATACATTGACAGTTTCTGATGTCTTTCTTCCAGCCCATGATTTAGATCCTCTCTCTTATCAGTTTCAATGTTTTTATTCTTCCCTTGGTTGCCTGAGAGGATGTCTGAATTAAAACGGATGGCAGTGTTTGTTCAGGGGTGGGTGGGAGACTCTGTCTTCTGGACATGAATGGTTATTCCCAGCCACTGTAGACTGGCTGCCTGGTAATTAGGCTGGCTAATAGCCTGCTGTGAGCAACCAGGGTGCTTTCACAGCTTGTGATATTACTGTGCTGTATTACAGGTGTCCAGTGCAGGGACCACAGATAGGCGGCAAGATGTGATGGGTGCTGATTCAAGCAAACAAGGGCACATTAAAAGTGTATGTTAACAGTAGCATCACAACATTTCCCACCAATAAACATACAATGTACATTGTGGCTTATTTTCTTATAGACTATCAAGTGAAACTGGTTGAACTGTACATTGTCTTGAAGAAATGAAGGAAAATTCTGGAATGAAACATAAATTTGTTTTATTGTAGGGAACAGAAGAACGGTGATGTAGTGAGCTTGATTTAATTACTTGAGCTGACTCACTTGGCTGTCTAACACAAGAGGTACAAACGTCTTCATTATTGAGACACAAGTGCTGTGATTCCTTCAGAGGAACAATTTGCATTAGAATTTTGATTAACTATTATCTGGTGGGTCCTCAACCAAAATCCATTAACAACTTGGCAAGTCTGTTTTTGTAAAAGGTCCAAAACATCTTGTTTTGTGCTTCTTTCAGGAAATCAGGATGAAACTCTCCATCTCTGCAGCCAAAGAGACTAAATACATTATTTGTAGCAAAAAGACAAGCTGGAAGATTTATTACTGACTGAATTTGTTGAAAACTAATATTTAGTGCCAGTAATTTGACCATTTTCATGAGTTAACGTTAAGTTGTACTGAATGCCCTTTTGAACAGTGTTTTCTCTGCATGTATATTACATTACATCAGTTGTATGATAGAGAAGAAGAAGAAGAAGAAGAAGAAAAAAGAAGAAGAAGAAGAAGAAAAAGAAGAAGAAAAGAAAATGTTGCTTCTTATGGTCATTCACTACATTCATGCAGTCAGCTGACCTCATTGTGTTGTCAGCTGAAACATACTATTCGCTGCAGTAATGAGCCATTGAAAGGCTCCAATCTATTTGTTTAGTGAAATCCAGGTGGTGACTTATGTGTATTTTAAGTTGTAATGAATTAATCATTATTATTTTACTTTAAAAGTGATTTTGGTTACAGTTACTGTGATTAGAGATTCACTCCCAGAACTGCCAGTTTATACAATAATGATGATTTGGACAATATTAGCCCAGCATATCACCTCATTATACAAGACTGATGTCATAATGGACAAAGCTTGAACACTCATATTCCTTGTGTGTGGAATGTATCCCCTTATCAGAGCTCTGCAATCTGTTGCAAATGTGTAATTCAGACTTGGTGTGAGGTCAATTATTGTGACCTAAAGCCCATAGTAAACCAAAGCAGTGACTTCTGGCTTCATTAGTTCTTCCTTTGAAGCACAAAGAGAACAACTTTGGTGGCCTGAGAGAATTGGCTGCTTGATTCATACAAATTGATGTCTGGCTCGATGTCTGTTTCATGGCCCTCACTAGCTTGCAGCACTTTGATCATTTTTCAAAGAAATAGGCTACACAGAAACATGACTTGATGGTTTTACACAGCCTCAGGGTTTGAGTAAAGGGGGGACTCTCAGCAGAGGCGACTACCTGTTCCCTGCAGCAGTACTACCCTCATCAGAAAGCAGATGCTAACTTCTGAGCAGGGAGCTTTACTCCAGGAGAGCCACACTGATAGAGTCTGAATCCACACAGTGTAAGAATGACAAATATACTGCAGTGATAAATGTCTGAACTGTCTTTGTATTGGACAGTTATGGCTATGTTCTACTGCATGTAATAATTTTTAGTAATAGTTAATGCTATGCTCACAGTATGCGAGGGTTTAAAACTACTGATCCAGTCAGGAACAAATACCTTTTCAAACATACTTAGATAGCAACATTACAATATGTGCAATATATTGTTTTGCTGATGTTACACTATGGAAAAGACAAGACTTTAATCTTTGGGTTAGATTTCTTTTAAGCTCAAGGTTTATGTAAAAACAAAATAATTTATATCCTGAGAGTAGTGAACCGGAACCTATAATCCAGTCTTGGGCTGCCAGTTTATATACATGCATGTAAATAGTGTGTCCAAATGCTGTAGCTTGGTTTAGCAGTCTACGGTAAGGTCCTTTAGCTTTCTCCTTCCTCACCTCTTCTCTCCTCCATCACATTTGAACAATTTAAGCAACCAAACAGAGAAAAGAAGTATGCAAGTAACCACAGGTAACCATAGTGCGTAACATAAGGTGCCACTGCCCCCCAACGGTGGGACATGCTTTTCAGCAAAGCATTGATCATGTTGATCACACAGAAGTCTCAAAAACTCAAGTAGCAAATATGTCATTATATGTTATTTTAAGATTAATTAATTTACCTTTTGTCCTTATTGTACAACTGAACTGCAGCCGTGATTATGTTTTTACATAATCAGTGAGTGGATTATGTTTCAATGCAGCAGATTTTTTGAAAGTGAGGTTATTAAGAGAAATCTAAAAAGATGGTTGGGTCATGGTGAGGTTTAGCTAACAAAAGCACTTTTTAACGTTAAGTGTAATAAATGTCTAATTATTTTTAATTCTTACTTCAAATTAAGTAAAGAGATGAAATTCTCCTTCCAGTTTCTTAAATCATTCCAAGGACCTGCTCTAACTTCACTGAGCCTTTTCATGAGGCAGACTTCCATTGACAGTTAGCAGGCTTGTCAGCCAATCAGAGTCCAGTCTCTAGCCGCCTTCAACTAGAAATCACTTTGACTTCTCTTTTGCAATGGAAATTAGACCAGAGGAGAACTTAAAGTCACCTAGCTTTTGAAATAAATGCATTCAGGGGGAAAGTAGCAGCTATCTTCAAATCAGTGTTTGCTTTATCCCTTCAGAGTTTTCATAGTGTGAAAATGTTGATGACAAATCCTGTTTCTTTGTGTGGAGGTAAGAAAGGCTTGCTCTTTGCAACCGCTCTTCTGCAGTTGGAAGGGCAAACAGGGGAGGGGCAGCTGGGGAAGAGGTGCTAGCCAGAGGATTTACAGTTGGAAAAAAAAAAAA
>OMLM01006761.1:5183-25635 GCA_900302695.1 Helostoma temminkii | reverse complement strand
AAGAGAGAGAGACAGGCTGCTTCAAAAGCAAAGCAGTGCCTTTGTCAGAGAGTAATTTCATTTCATGAATAAGCGCTTGACTGCTTACAGTGACAGTCTAGTCCTCATCCTGTCTGCCCTGGCATCACTCCCCTTCACCCACCAATGACAGAATGTCATTCCAGCTTCCAAAAAACACCCAGACCAGGAGGACAGGAGCTTATGTATAACAAGCAAAACATGTGCCTTCTCATAGATGTTCAAGATACAATGTGAAAGGGAGAGAGGACAGCGTGGAGTCCACTTCACCTCCTCTCAATAGGAACCATTTTGACAGATGCTGCAGATGGAGGTTAGATATCGCTGGTGAATATCATCAGTGTTGGGGAACAAATGGCGTCCAGCAGGGGAACGAAGCGCATCAGTACAATTGTGCATTGTGCTCACATGCAGTTAGGAGGGAAACAAATGACAGAGTTTACAAAAAAGTACAACATAATGACAGTGTCATGCTTATATTCACTGCATATAATAGACTGTAGAGACAAACTTCAGAGTGTTATGAGTGCGCCAAGTGACTAAAATACACTAGTGAAAAATGACTGAGCACTTATATTGTACTTCAATATTTAAATACGATTTAGATATTTAGATATTTCCCTTTTATAGATTAATACTTTGAGAACTCAAATTGATTTGACAGCTACAGTATTTATAAGTACTGATTCACTATGGGATAGCTTCTATACACTTTAAACTACAAAATGCAAGTTAAGCTAGCGCTAACTTAAGCTCTGCCCAGCATCCATCTGCCTACTCTACTACTCCGTTACTATGAACTAACAATAAATGAGAATGCTCCAAAATATACTGATCATGCAGAAATTCCCCCATTGATTAGAAGGTAAATGTTAGAACATGTTTCAAGTAATCTTTTTTAATTACATAACACAACTTTAAATAAAAGACCTGCATACTTAACTACTACAATACTTGTTTTAAACAGCTTGTCTCTTAAATCTCAAAATTAAGTAAGACTTTTCTACTTTCTGCTGTCAAATCGATATGTGAATGGAAGAATTATTATTGTTCTTGACTACAAAAATATATTTTTGTCAGGAGAAAATCTGCCAACAGTGTTTAAAAAAGAGAAACAGATGTTCACTGGAGAGTCACGAAAACATAGGCCACAGCAGAAATTGGTGGTGGGTGTATATTTTAGCGCCGGTCATCATTTACTGGCTACCTGGGGCCAGAGCTTCCGACATAGATAATAATTTAATGGTACTGGCATCATGTAGGGATAAACTGGGAACACAGGCACATACTACCACTACTTTTAAGCACATTGTATGTCATGTCTGTATGGATGATTCAAGAAGAAAGCAGTCAGAAATCACCTGTCCCTTATTTTCATTTTTTAGAGGAATTTGGAGAATTCATCTCAGATCTGATCACTCCCTGTGATGATATTAAGATTTGAATATTCACGTAAACAATGCTTCAGATCCTCTGAGGAAGTCTTATTATGCTCATGGATTTTTTGGGGTTCATCCAATTTGTGCATGAACTCCTTTGCAATGGTAACACTCTTGACATGGTCTGCCATGTCACATCAGTGATGTCAGATCACTTTCTTATCAGATTTGAAGCATCATTAACTTGTCCTCGGATTAAAAGTTTAGATGTTTTTACCACAAGACTTGTGGGTCCATCGTGTTTAAGTTTTCTCAGAGAACAACTCCCGACAGCTGTTGTTTTAAAACAGACCTGCAGGAGAGTGGAACACAAGTGGCGAACTTCAAAGTCTGAATCTCTTCACCTTCAGTGGCATGATTCTGTGATGAGTTACAGCTCAAGACTTTTTTGACTTTTTTTGCAGTAAAATAGATTCAATTATCAGATATCAGTTTGTATCAAATCAAAATACCACATCAGCACTTGCCGATGTGCTGATCACATTACACCAGGTCTAGCTTCCCTACACTGGCTCGCTGTCAGAGTCAGATCAGACTTCAAGGTGCTCTTGATGACCTATAAAATTTTACATGGACATGCTCCTTCATACCCGTCTGACCTTCTTAAACCTTATATTCCATCACGTGCCCTTCGCTCTCAGAATGCAGGGCTCTTGTCTGTCCCCAGGATCAAAAAGAAGTCAGCTGGTGGCAGGGCCTTTTCCTCCCCATCAATATCAGACAGTCTCCCTCAGTCGAGGTCTTTAAATCTAAACTTAAAACACATCTACATGCCCAAACATACAATTGACAGGGTTTTACCTTTTATCAGTTCTAGGTAGTAATTTGGGTTCCAGTCTCAGTCAGTTCTGCCGACGTCCTGCAGACGAGTTGATGTTATTCACTCATTTCTCTGTTTCATTCCTTTAACCCTCTGTTTTCTCTCTCCCAAGCACATAAGCAGACTGACTGTGTGCCTCTTTCTCCCTCTCTCTCATTCTATCCTTCCTCCAGGTCCTCACCATGGGGGGGAGGTTAGGTGGCCAGGTCGGAGCTGGTCACACAAAGAAGTTGCTGCACTCCCATGATTCAGTTCTGTAGATCATTGTTGTTGCTCTGCTGTTCTTTGCTGTCTTCTCTTCTTTTATCCCTATACTTTTCAGCCATGCCAACTGGTCAAGGCAGATGGCCGCCCACCCTGAGCCTGGTTCTGCTCGAGGTTTCTTTATTTCTTTAAAGGGAGTTTTTCCTCTCCCCTGTTGCCCAGTGCTTGCTCATGGGGGCTTTGTTGGGCTTCTCTCTAAATAACACTGTAATGTTTTATGTGAAGTGCCTTGAGATGACTCTGTTGTAATCTAGCACTATATAAATAAAATTGAATTCAATTAAATTGAATAGTAACAGTAACAGGTCCAACTTGGTCTGATAAGTCATCACAACTAAATCACATTCATAATCAGCCATTGTTAGGCGTGCACATGGTAGCACCACTATTATTACAGAATGTTTGTTTTAACAATAATACAGTATCTTTACTGTTTTACTATACACCTTTCAGTCAAGGTATCATGACAAAATTGTCATTTCTTTAGAAAAAGAGGTCATAAGAAAAGGCTATCATTAATAGCAATCATTTAGCATTAAAGTAACTGTTCTGCTTCTAGCAAACTGAGGTCAACAGCTACAGCTATGCCTAGTCACTGATTAGCGTTTCCATTGTGTGCTCATGTCCTGACAGATTAAACAGGTATTTCTCCCAGACTGTCCAGAGCAGAAGCCAAGTGGTGCAGCCTTGTGATGAAAACAGACGTGTTAATGTACAAATGAGCTTGGGCAATGGCTGAGTGGCACACAGTGTAATACAGTTCAGGGCTGGGTCTAACCAGGAGTGACAGTTCCCAGTTTTAAAGAGGCGGGAGGACTGCATTATGCATGAGCGACCTGTGTTCCCCGAGTTGTGCAGCTCCACTTTGCACTGTGAACCACTGTTGCCGCTCTGCTACACACTACAACTGACACATAATTTCCTCAGGTCTAGTGCTTTGCTGCAAGGATACTAATGTACACAGCTTTGCTTTACAATAATGAGGTATAGAAAGACATAAACTGCTTTATTTCAGTAAAGCTGAAAAGTAATTAATATGGTAATAACAATTCGAAACATTTACTAAGGTTGAAATTAAAATCTAGATTTATTTGATCATCTAAAACCCATAAAAAAATAATAATAATAATTATCTTTATTTATATAACGACTTGTTAAATTGATCCATGTGAGCCAGTAATTAAGATTTTCTAAAACAAATGAGATGGGATGACATGAAAAGATAAACAGAAGAACTCATAAATGCTTACAAGCCACCCCAGTGTAAATGTCAGAGTTTAATCACCAGCACGTATTAGCTGCTTGATTAGTGAATGTCAAGTTCAGGTTTAATGAACAAACAGAAGCAGCTTCCTGCTGACTTTTCATTTTGTGTTATTAAACAGTCTTAATGTATTCATCTTTAATACTATGTCTGGTTTTACTACCTGTAAGTTCTGAATGTGTGCATAGGAACTGTCTGTGTAATGATGGTAATGCTAGTAATGAAATATATTTCATCACATTGGTTGATCACACTGGCTGAAACATCAGCTTTACTGCCTTTAAATATAATGAGAAGCTTCAATACCAGAGAGCTCTATCTGAAGATTATTTAACAGATTCATTGTGGTCTTTTATTGTAGTGCATTGTGATGCATAAATATGGTTTGCTTCACAAGTGCAGAAATTGCTGAATGTTGTACACAGTGAAAATGATTTAATGCTGATTATTTGTCAAAACAAATATAGTAATAATAGTAATAACTAAGACAATATAGTTAAAGTAAGCTTTGATTTTGGTTTCTACTCTGCCATAAGCAATGTCTTATATGAATTGTTTGTGATTTTAACAGGAAAATCTAAGGTTCTGTTCTTCCAGAATTCAATGTTAGATAAAAATGCTTGTACTTATGAAATATTATTTATAGATTTGCACTCTGTCACTACATGGTTAAAAACAGCCCTTCCATTACAGACTGCAGTTTTTGTTACAAGGTCTGTATGGAACAACACATTTTTATCATTTATATCTTTGAGACTTTGTCAAATGAATCTGAATCAGACTTCTACCTTTATGTTATCAACAGCATCAAATTAGACACTGTTTCAAATGCACTTTTCTTAGTATTTTTGTACTTTAAATTAAATGTAGAGTGTGCTTCTAGTGCTTTTACACAAGTAGAAAAATTAAAGGGTACTTCTACTCGTAGTGGAGTATTTTACTTTGCAAACTTTTACTTGAGTATTAAGTTTGTGTACTATAAACACCTCTACCATACAGTATTTTAAGTTACATGAAAAAAGCAGCAGTCATCTGGCATAATCTCAGTAACAGGGCTCAAAAGTTAATTAACAGAAGGGCAGGTTGGTTTAACAGGTCTGGACCAGACAGGAGACAGTTTGAGTCCATGAACAGGTGAGAAGCAGAGGTTGAGGCAAACACTGATGCAAACACTTCATTAACAAACAGGAAGCAATTCAGAACAGATTGCTAGAAGGTTTGCAGACATGCACATCAAAGGATAATCAGGTGACGAGTGAGAGCATGCTGGTAGTAGTGAGGATGATTGCAGGTAATGCAGAGCAGGTGAGGACAAAGCAGCAGAAGCTAGCAGAATGAAGACGTGCAGAGAGGAGGGACTGACTCTGAAACAGGGAGACAGAATGAAAAGAAATTAATGACAGACAAATGGCAATCATGACTACATTGTGTTGTTTTACGTCTAAAATACAATTACATTTAGAATCTGTGTTTTTGTTAATTCACTTGAACCTTTGAACAAATATATTTCTAACAAAAGTATACAGAAAAAAGATCGTTAAGCAAGCAAAGATGGCCAGGAAGCTATGCATCAACTGTGTCTGAGTCCAAAACTAGAAAAAGTTTTTGAAAACAATGTATATCTGTTGTGTATCTTGTATGTCACTGGACATTACAGAGGTGTGGTGCCAGGCACCATTCTGCACATGCTACACCAGTGTATCCACATAGACACAGTGCTTGTGCTTGACTGTCCTGCTTTTAAGATCTGTCTCCTATTGAAAATGGATGGATCAACAAGAATGAGCAAATGTTTCACTTGCAGAACTGCAACAATTAGTATCATCAGGCGTATTTGCTTCTGTCCTAAATTTTCTTTGTACTTTTGTCACATAAATATTCAAGTGAATTAACAAATCACACATTTGGAATTTTGGGATCAAGCCACCACTGCGATGTCACACGCATCTGTTACAATAGCATTTACTGACGTCATAACTGTGATATTCCATTAGGGGTAAATACAACACATTCCTGGTAATCCATAAACTCTTTCACCAATTAGGTGTGGCATGACTTGTGTGACTCCTGGTGCGACTCTTCAAGACTGCAATTCAAAGCCGATCAAGTGCGGTGCCCTCTCATTCTTCATAGCGCCGTCCTGCTGTTTCTTAACAACGTCTCATTTCCGCTAGTGCTCTTATTTGGCGACCGAGGAGACACTAGCCAGCAGCTCTTTGCATCCTGGGAGAAGTCAGAGCATCAGTGGGTAGGGTGACAACATGACAGAGTGTCGGGGCTTCAAAATGCATCTATTGCCAGTTGGATAATGGGTTATTTTGGGCATTGAGATGAATCTTCCACATCATTAAGTCGTGTGATGGGGGTTTCTGCAGAGTGGCTAGCGGGGGGGAGGCAGTGGAGGTGAGATGAGGAATGTAACGAGAGCCCACGCTGTAAGATTTCAGTATTGAGAGCAAAAATGTGAACACTGACAACACATAAAATACTATTAATATAACATGCAAAAATAGCTTTTTATTCATATGCTGACAGCGATAAAAGTTACTCTCTGTTACATACTGTATGCAGTGCTATAGTGTAATTGTGTGCGACCACGTTTTTATCTTCTTCAAGAGAGAGGGAGGAGAGATTCTGATGACTCCCTGTGGCTTTAATTAGACTTTAAGAGGTTTCATCGCACATCTCAAAGGTCTCCCAGTGCTTCTTAATTTGATTGTGCAGTACTGTATGTAGATAATGCAGCCAAAACAAGAAAAACACATAATAGTTCAACATTTATTACCCTTTTTGTCTTCAAGAGGGTCCAAAAACAAACAGGCACTTATGTCTCCATATATGTACACCTCCATATTTGTGTATGAATTAACTAGAATGGGAAATAACAATTGGGTGTTTTAATCAATGGAATAAAAAGTCTGGGAGCTCCTGCCTCATTTAAGGTAGAGGCTTCACTATCAAAAGTCAAAATGAAAACACAGGTTTGTAGAAATGTGCCACAGCTTGAAATAAGGAGATTTCTGAAGACTGTAGAAAAAGAGTTGTTGATGCTTACCTGGCTTGAAGTGTTACAAACGAATTTCTAAAGAGTTTGGACTTCACCAGAACATTCAACAACAATGTTTCCCCTCGCTCAAAAGACTAGAATGCTCAAGGAACTCACAACGCACAACAAAAGGCTGTGTACTTTCCTCTATGCCCCTTCATTAATAACTATCAAATAAATGGCACAACATAAATTACTGCATTATGGTTGTATCCCTCGCCCAACCCGGACATTTGCAGAGAATGGTACATACGTAACGTCATTCTGACCTTGACTTTTAACTTTTTGACCACTTAAATTTAATCCATTCATTAAGCTCAAGTGGATGTTTCTGCTAAATTTAAAGAAATTCGTCCAACCACATTAATGTGATATTGTGTTCAAAAGAACGGACAGACATGATGGACAGGAGGTAACAGTGATCTTGACCTTTGACCAGATAAATCTAATCATTTTTTCCAGTGGACATTGATTTGTGGACATTTGTGCCAAATTTGAAGAAATTCTTTGTGTTCAATATATATTGCGTTCACAAGAATGGGAGAGACGGATAGACAGCCTGAAAACTCAATGCCCTACAGCCGTGGTTGTCGCCAGCATGGAGGCATAAAAAAGAATAAGCAACAAACAGAGGATGATTGAAGAGGCCTGAAACAGGAATTTTACATCAGTCAAGAGCATGTCAAGAAGCTGTCATTTCCACTGGAGGCTAAGTTGGATCAAACCAAAAGTAGGTAATTGATCAGATGGATTCTGAGACATATAGTCAGGCAGCTCTGTGACAACAGGAAGATATGTCACAGGAAACCTTTGCATTGTGTGATGAGGCACTGTCACAGTGAGAGTTATCTGTACAACTTTGCTGTCCACGCATCCACTGGAGGATAGAGGCACAGTCACTCGGTTTTCCACATCCTATTTTCTGTCTCCCTCATTTTTTTCTGGGTGATGTTTTATTGATGTATTTATTTTTAACAAAACCTTTCTGCACATTGTGCCATTAGTGCCCTGTTCCAAAAATTCATTTGTGAACAATTGATAAAAGTGTCAAAACACTCATCGAAGTAGCCTTTCATTATCAGTGTACACCTAAAGAAATTAGCTTAAATAGCCAACTTCATCTGAGGCTGAAGAAAAACATACTTACAGTTTATATTCTTCTAAAGATGTGAATAGTAAATTCTACTTATGGATGCACAGTAGTAGCTGCCGTTAAATTATACTCCCCAGCGCTTTGCTAGGTACACCTGTGCCATTGGATGCAAATGAGAGACTGACTCATAGTGATTGTAGACAACACAGACGAATGTTTTTATGTCCTTAGTTTGCAAGCGCAGTATGAAACAAGAAACAATGACAAAGAAACCATGAGAAAAACTGACAAGCTGTGACAAGTACTGTTCGTCTCCTGTTTGTGTAACTCCCTGGGATATTGCACACAAGCAAACATCATTAGCAATGTTTTGTAAATGTCTGATTAAATGTGTCAATGCTGTACTTTTTGTTGCTTTGCAGTTTGTTAGGACTGAAATTGTTTGCCCCAGAAAATGTAGTCCCTCAACTGCATTGTGATCTCCTGCTGCCAGAAACATGAGATTTGTGGTTGGTTTGATTTCACACTGTCCAAATAGTAACTGGGGACGCACATTTACTTCTCTCTGCATGTGCATTTTCTTTTCAGTCTGTCTGAATATAAACATCTGCTCATTTACCAAATCTTCTATTCTTCATTTTACTCATTGCTCAGTAATTTAGAGCATGTTGAGCACACGTTTTAATGACAGAAACACATTTATGCTCAATTTATTGGTATGTTTGCAAAGTCATCACTCATTTAGTTTTGTAGTAACCGAACCCAAAAAGAAGCTGATAACAACGACAGGTTTAAGATGTTTAATAAAGCTTAAAGCAGGGTTGACGAGATGCAAGACTGAGTCTATGTGAACAGATGGAATCTGCTGATGAGAAGCTCCCAGCCAGTAGGTGGCGGTCGCTAACTCTAAAAGCAAACAGCACAAAAGGTAAAGTGCTTGGGTTACTAATTTCATGATGATATTCTGGCTTACTGTGAAGTGTAATGATGGTTTAAATTGGGAACTTGAGTAGTCCCTGCCCAATAGTGTTGGGGAATAGAGGAGTGGGGGTTCTTCTGCCACTATGTGAGGGTGGACAAGATGGTGGAGCAGGAGCTGGAACAAAGATGGTGGTTTCTAGTTTTAGCCTTCTTCGGGGAAACACAGCAGGCAAACTAGATGGTTAATATTTGCACAAATACAGTACACCAGAATTAAGCATAGCTTCCAAATCCATAATCCTAAGGTAAACCCTCCAAAAGTCCAATCCAAATCCAAGAATGCATCCAAATAACAGAGTCAGAAGTCAAGGTGTATCCAGTTCAAGTTTAATAATAAGCACAACCACAGAATCAAAAGTAGACTGAGTTGAAATCAGTCGATGATAATACCAAATGTAAATGATGATGGCTAATGCACAGCGACACAGTCTCATGGAAATTATGATAAATAATTAAAAGAGCTTGTTGAAAGACATCAAACTCTCCTTGCCAGTCTTGAACGTTGTACGTCCACCAACCACCTCTTTGTGAATCAGTTCTGGTTGATAAGTGTGACGTTTCTTTCGTTCACAAAATACATTCACTACAAAAACATATTCCAGTGGCGACTACGTTTCTCAGGAAAATGTAATCAGAGTTGCATTTTAGTTGTATAAGAATGTAATATTTAGGAGACGGTGTTGCCTCATTTCATTGATGTCAATGATATTACACTGATCTAAATCAAGTTGGTGTTTTTCAAAGACATTCTATAAAAGAATAAAGTATTTTGTTGTAAACCAACCTTTGCTTTCAAACTGTACTGTTTGTCCTAACAGTCTATTCAGCTACTGTTGGTGAGTCTATAAATGACTGTTGGTGTAACATGCAACCTCACCTGCATCTGGGTTATCTGGAAGTTAAGTCATTGCAACTGGACTTCTTTCTTGTTACTTATCAACAGGCTTTGGTTGGTGGGGGTGGCAGAACCTAGGCTGCAGTGGCCAACAGATGAGAAATGATCTGGGTGGCCAGTCCAGTGTCATACACAAAAGATTGTTAGAAAATCCAAATATCTTTACACAGTAATGTTCCCACTTCCAACCTACATCAAATCAACAGTCCAAGGTCTGAAATACATCATAAAGAGAGTTAGAGAGCAGGAAAGGGGTAAAAATGAACCAAGAGAGCAATCAGCCACAAACCAGGAAGTCGTGACAGAAACATTTCAGTAGTCATCCAAGTTGCTTCTTCAGTCTGAGGATAGTTGGGAGGATTCCACAAATTTATTCTCCAGGGAGGTTTCAATCCTCCACTGCCTGAACAGGCTTGTTAAGTGGACAGCAGAGAAGGCGAGCGTAGGGAGAATTGTTCCCTCCACAGCCTCCACCTCTGTTAAGGTAAGGTTTTTTCCATGTGAACATAGATGGCTTTTCTCAAACCATCCATCTTCTTTTCTGTCCCAGATTTGTACCTTCTTGTCCTCAAATGAGCATCCTTGGTCCTTCAAATGAGGTGCACTACTGATTCTGGTCCTTAAGTGTCACTCCTTCTGTGCATGGCTATCATCCTGTCTTGGATATGTGACATTTTGACGCTGTGTAGGAGGCAGCAGGTGGGCAGAGATGAATTAGAATGCATGGAATGTAGAGTATGAAGAGTTAAAGAACTCTGAGAGGCATTTACCCAGATGTCGATGATAAGAGTCGTCTTGTCAGCATAAGACATCCTGCACAAACTCACTCACACACACACATAAACTCAAGTGCATCAACAGTATGGTATCACACAGACGATCAATGCCGTTAGCGCCATCAATAAGCAGCAACCCCTGCATGCTCAGTAGAGATTTGATGTGTCAGGTGTTTGATCAGTCAGATTGCACTGCTGAGCTGTGTCAGATGTCGTGCTGTCAGGGCAAAGGCTTCCCATTAATGATGACTGCTCTGCTCTTTAAAACAACATGATGCCCGCCAGTCTAGATTGAGTCCCATGCAGGAGGCCTCAGTTATTAAAGCACACACATTAATACACATGTAAGCATAAATGTTGACATCGATGTAAGGTCCTCTTTTCAAACTAGAAGAAGAAAACATAATTTCCAAATATTATATCACTGTTTGGTTTGTGTATCATTTATATCTGCAATATATTGGTCAAACATTATACTATGTAATGTTATATAGCAGAAACATGTTATTTTATTATACCGTCCTTTACGGGGTCAGTCTCCTGTTTATACTAACCACACCCTCAGACGTGATGTCAGAAATACAGGGTAAACTGAAAATCACTTCATGTGTATGCATATATCTAAATCATACACCATAGCAACATTCAGAGATGGACTGGTAATCTGGCACACTGGGCATGTCTATACTGACACACTTTAATTATGAGTTTTGTATTTACATATTATTTTTTTATTTTTATTTTTTTTTACCGCATAATTTCTTAAAAGTAAACAGAGCTGCCAAGTGATTAATTTCTTTGTGAGTGTGCAGGAGGCACATGACACAAAAACTACAAAATCAGTCAAATCATTGTTTTTTACAGCACAGCGAAGCAGAGCCAATCACATTATTAGAAATGAAGTGTAATGTATATAACAACAGAAAGCATGGTAAATAGTTTTTTGTATTTTCTGGTGTTGTGCTGAGTGGATCAGCTGAAAGTGAATGCACAATTGTTCACTGTGAATTGTGTGCTGTGTTCACACATGGGCTTACATGTACTGGGAGGCTTGCAGGTTAAAGTCTGTTAAATGTGTAGGTCGACTGGCTTAGACACACAGTATGTAGAGTTTAATCACTGAGGTCTAACGAGTACTTTGCATTGTGTCTGAGTTTAGTCTTTATATTGTAGGGGAAATTTATGAAGGTCATTCAAATCATAGGATTCATCCTTTGGAGATTGTAAATAGTTTTACAAACTACACAATGTGCCAGTGCACACTTACTAAACCAAGTGCACACATGCAAAAATGAATTATTTTGATTGAATATTTAAGTTTTAATGGGATAGGGCTACACGTTATGTTTGCTTGGCAGTCATACATTATTAACAGCCCCCCTTGTTGTAACTCTGGGCCACCCTTAGGGATGTGCCCCCCAGTTTGGGAAACACTGGCTTAAGGTGACCTTTGCTGGAATAGAAATTTACCTGTGCTTTTCCTGCTATGATAAATCAACATATCCACTGTGACACTAAAAATCTACTCAAGCAATCCAAGCAGGATTTAAAGGCATCTGTCTTTTACAAACTATAAAAAATGTCTATACTCAACAAGAATGGGGATAAAAATCACAGGCAGGAAAGGGAGGAGACAGGGAGGGTGTGACGAGGGAAATAGCTTAAAGGTCTTTTTAGGTGTCATGCATAAACCTCTGTGGAAGGATATAGAAATACTGTGCAAGATTATATACAAGCATCTCTGCTGAAAGAACAGCACAGACAATATATAGCAACTAAAATATGATTATACTGCACTGCACATAGACTTCCAAGGACAGGCGATGGCTCCTTATGAGGTTAATTTAACATTCAGAAGTCCCAACAATGAAAGTGATGAAAATGAAGTGAACATACTAATTTAGTCTTTTTTTTATTAGGGTTGTTTCCAAGTTAGCCACATACGAATACATTAAATATAGTTCACACAGTTAATAATCGCCTACTTTTCTCTGTCTCCAACTTAAAACGTATTACCACTATTGACTGTTTTACTATTGACATTTACTTAATGCTGTGTGGGCAAACAAAACTCCATACCTCCATATCCCTGCTGCTACTAGATAATAACAGGTGTATGTGACACGCATGAACCTGACTTGTACTATGGATGGAATGTGTTTCTTCTGGACTTAGATCTGACTGAATCCTGTGAAAGAAAGAGAGCCTGTAAAGAAGCCTGAACAGGCCTGTAATTATTCACAGTTATATACTGCATTTGTCCCCAACTGTGTGAAAAACCGTTGTGATTGGCGTCTTTAAACTGCCAGCAACCTGTGTCACATCCCCCTTTTTCCTTGCAAACAGATGAATTATTATGCTGGTACTCAAAACAAATATAGCTCAGACACACTCACCATTAGAAAAGGCTCAGACAGTCAGAGTGACATTATTAGAATCCCTGTGACTGGCAGTGGCCTACAAAGTTCACTTTTGTTAGGTTACTCATCCTGGCAACTGGATCTGTCTTAATCTTTTCATCTTTTCATCACCTGGACTTTTTTAGATTTTAGAAGGGCAGTGCAGATTTGAAGGAAACAGCATTGTGACTGCAGCAACCCTGCCACACATGCACTATGGTGGAGGAATATGACATAGTAAAGCGCTGTCATTATAATTATGTACTGAATTGCCTGTAGCTAGAACAAAACACAGCAATGAATTTCATCAAAGTGGCTGAAGCCAAAAGCACATATGAGCCTAACACAGTCAAATACAGTTTGTTTTGTTTAATGAGCATTCCACCGTAGATCCATCAGACATGTCAGATGATTAAAATCAGTTTAGGGACTACCTTTAAAAATAAGCAATATTACCTTGTGTCTTGGTATGCTAAATGCAAATGTTGACTTATTTCTATCTTACCTGATTCAAGATGAATGTTGGAGTCTGATAATCACCTTGACTCAGCATTCACACGATGAACAATGAAAACCACAGCTGCAGCTGACACAGTGGATACTGAAATGTTAGTTTATACATAGCTAATTTTGTGATATGACAAATGCTAATGTGTTATGTTGTAATTCAGATGTAATGAAACATAGTTTATTTTTTCAGATAAGGCCTTCATGTGAGTATGTGAATGTTTAATAAATGCAACAGATGTGTATTAAGTCACACTATCCAGAAGAATGGGAGGAAAGATAGTTGTGATACATAACAAATGATTATGAGCTAAGGCTGTAATTGTTTTCATGGTCAAGGATTGTGGTCATAATCATTTGGGAAACCAAATGGCGATTTTGTACTTTGAAGTGACCCAGTTGCAGTTGACAGTTTGATGATGAAGGAGGTGTGAAGGGCTGTAAGATCAAGGGGCACAGTCAGTGCATGGGCCCACATGCAGACTAAGATAAACTGATCAATGAACTACAAACTTATTGTCAAACAATGCAGGAGAGCAAAGCAGGAAGACATAAACTGGCAGTAACACAAACAGACAAGTCAATGTCTTCTGATACAGAACAAAAAAGTGACTCTGATGAGTGTGTGACAGAAATAAGATCTGAAGTTATGAGTTATTACTCTGAGAAGCGCTGTGACATTTGTGGCAGCCTGTCAATATGTTATCTGACCATATCTGAATAATGCATTGTTATTCCTTCACATTGCTACTAGATTGATTTTTTTTCTCTTCATTTTACAGACACACAGTCACATTGGAACACCCTGTTAGCTGCAATCACACAGAGGGTCACTGATAAAAAACACAAAGCAGATGGAAAGAATTCCAAATAAAGGACACACATGGGGCAATTTTCCCCCATAGAGAGAGCACAGCCATATAAGTATGACATGAAACTGGAACACTGTGTCTTTGATGTTGTGAGTAACAATAATCTCTTTGTTTGGAACCAATTCCATTTCCTTTAAAAGTCTGACCCCAGCGTTCAGTAGCTGGAGTTCTATCATAATGATGTAGCCTTTTGCAGAGGAACCTAATGGAAGAAAAGACCTGGGCAGCCCATTAATGCTGACCGCTGAACCACAGAGACCTTTAATGTGCTGTCACCAACTATTTGCACAGCTTTGTCTTGGCAGCATTTTCTGTAGAAAGACATGACTGTGATTTATAAAGCAGATCAATGCTAAATGATTTGGATGAATTAAGCAGCAATCCATCATACATTTGTACACGTAGACAGATCCTCTACAGCTAATTCCTGTTTTGTTTTGGTTTTATTTTGCCTCCATAATCAGTTCTGCAAAGCTGTTTGTTTTTTTGTCTGTGCTCATAATTTCTATGCCAACTGACTGAACACATGCTGTATAATGAAATATTTCATTAGAATGAGCAGCTTTTATATGCTACCAAATTTTACTTTTTTTTTTTTTTGCAAAAATGCTAAATGCAGTTGAAGAGAATGTGTTGCTCCATGGTGCAAATGCTTGGGGCTAAAATGACTCAAGGTACCATGTAAAGATTATGAAAACTAAGCAGCGATGCAAAGGGAACAAAACATACGCTATTTTAAATGTATCACTGTTATGCATCTGTGATTCAATTATACATCAGTTTACTGTCAAACTGTGACATACTGCCTATTTTACATGACTGTAAATGCAATTAGAAATTTTATGGCCGATAGTTTTTCACATCTTAATGATGGTAAAACTGAGCTCCTGATGATCCTGATGTTCAATCCTCAGTCACAAATCTAATGCACTGACTCTGGACTGTGGTATTAATATAAATAAAAAAGATATAAATAAAAAGTTCAACCCTGTTTCCTTCAAAATATCCTGTTTTGTAGTTTAACATACAGTTTCCCTGACAGCAGCCTTGTTTAAGTATTTATGCCATGAATATATATCCATCTGTAAGATCTCAGAAATGTCTTCAAATCTGGCATAAATGTCCACTTGAACTAAAGCAGTGGTTCCAAAACCCAGTCCTCAAGCCCCCCTGCCCTGCATGTTTCCAACTATTTTCCAACTAGGTTTAGGAACCACCAGACTAAAAGAAAGACTGATTAAATTTTGGTGGTCAGAGATTAGGTCACGTTCACTGTGACATCAAATCTGTTGCATTCTTGTGAACGCGATATCACAAGAATGCTTTGATGGACTTCCGTAAAATTTGACGCAGTCACCTATTTGGACTCAAGCATGAACTGATTAGGTCAAAGTCAATATGACCTAATATCTGCTTCATTCTTGCCAATGCAACATGTCAGGAACATCTGGCCCACTTAGACTCACAGATGAAGTGATTATATGAGAGATAAATATAGTTTATGGTTATATTTAGACTTTCACAGCAAACCATTACACAAAGCCACAATCTTTCTCTAACATAAAGTGCTTGTGTTTAGGTGCATAGAAACACATTTTTTTGGAAGAAAAGGTTCTTTCTCTACTGCATCTCTGTTTTGTCTATGGGAATCAATGAAGCATCATTGTGTTGTTTAGACTAGAGAACTCAAGCTTCTGTTTGTCCATATGAGCATATATAGGAAGAAACCATTGTGTTCTCAGATACAGTAGAATATTTCAGCTGTGCGGCCCATTAGAAAGCCTTTAATTTCTCACTGCAGAGCTCAGTCTGATCCACGGTGCCCCCAGGAGCTATAAAATGTTGATTTATTTCCGTCTCCTACAGCTCTGCACATTGAGCCTGGAGAGGAGCTAATGATGTACTACTGCAGCTATTTAAACCACTGTTTGAACACTGGTTTAAATATGGAAAAGGAAGGAAGAAATTAGCATCAGTTTTGCCACTGTGATTCCATCCTGTCTCCCTTGTAGCAGTAGCTGCTTCCCTCATTCAAGTAACAGCTAAGAAAAATGAGGTTTGGTTTGAAAGGAACATTTAAGTAATTAAAAATAATGACTTCTTCAGCAAAACAAGAAAATTAGGTTTTATATGCACTTTGTAATGTTTATCAGTTTAAGAAAGTGAAATAGGGCTTTTAGTTTCAATCAAAAAAAATGGTGCATTTGACAAACACAGTATTGCTTCAATGCTCCAGTTCCTTCCACCTGTGTTCATGTCCACATGCATGTCCATGTCTTTGTGAATGTTTTATTTCTTTATTTTTATCTTTTTGTTATAATCTCTTCTGTGACAAATGAGGTGTGACACTGGAGTTGGCAGCTTCAGGTTTCACAGAGTGAAATATCAGGCTTGAGTCCAAACCTAGGTTCTCCATGCTTCAGCTATTTCTTGATTAACAGTTAAGTGTAGTGAAAAAGCCGAGTTCTCTTTAGTCAAAGACACTAAATGGTCGAAGGATAAAAATAAAAAATGAACACATGACATTTTTGTTGATTACAGAAATTATTACCCATCTAGATGTCGCCATAGCTACCATAGCTTTGTCAGTGGTGAACTAATACTTAGATTATAACTGGGATTAGGATTGCTTTTTGCCCTGCAGTTTTATGAATTTGACAGTATGTTAATCCTTTGAACACGTAGTAATATTGACATATGAAGTATGAATGCATGGTTATAGTGAGGGCACAGGTCATACACTGAAAGCTACACAATGCAAGTTAAGCTAAGGCTCGGATAAAACGGGTTACTAGCCTTCCCTCTCCTTGCTTTGCTACACTCTGTTACACTCTGCCCAGCAATTCAAGCAGTGGTCATAATGAAATTGCAATAAATGAAAAGAAAATCACTAAATGTTGCTAATCAAGCAGAAATAACTGAATTTCTCTTATGGGCCTTGCTCAGAAACATTTAAAGGCAAATATCTCTGCTCTACTGCCAGTGCTGGTCTGTGGGTGTGGATCACTGGGGACTTTGACAGCACCGCTCCATATTAAATTAAGTTTTGAAGTATAATTCTAATTTAAAAATATATCTGAAAAAAATCTACATACTGTAGCTTCAAACAATGTTCAAATGCATGACTCGTGATGACTTAATTGCCTAGATTAAAGGACATATCATTAATTCCTGCTGCACACCATTAACTAGTGATCAGGATGTGATTAGTTTATACTTAACCCATCATTCAATCATCATTTCCTATTGCTGAATGTTTCAGTGGTGTCCATTACATGCCACATCTACACTTTTAAATGGTGGGTGGTGGTAGTGGGTGTAGGTGCAAAGTGTATGAAGATGTTCACTGAATGCACAGGTCTGAATTTAACTTTGTATTAGTGTAATGCAGCATGATTAATGATCTAATTAATACTCTATTAAGCATGAACTAATTATATAAAGACATAGTGACTTGATCATTTGTAAATGGTGAGCAACAAAAATTCACAATACATCTGACATTAATTCATGCGCTAAATTATTATGAGTTATGCCTTAATTAAACATTAGCATATGGTTCGTACCCATATTATGCAGTGTTACTTATTCAGTTCATTTCATTATGGATGAAGCATGAGGTACATTCCCTTTATTTATCCAACTTATGTTATGAACTGATGTTTTATGTATTCATATCTTCAAATCTTCACATTCTGTACTATGCTTGTAATATTTCCTGTATATTTCTAAATTACAAGATACATTCTTACACACATGCAAAGAGGCACAAAGGCTAAATTGCAGCTTTACTACATGAAATGCAGGCACCTCTGTACTTGGTTCTTCTTGAATGATTAAGCTTCACGAGGGTTAAAATGAAGAGCAAATTACCACAGTCATTCACCCAGTGTTCAAGAGTTGTCCTTTGCTTAGTCCTGAGAATGAAAGAAGAAGCCTCTCACAGGAGGAACTTATCTAGCCTGAACTCAGTCAAGTTCTTTTATCTGCTTAATTTGTCATGGAGTAACGAGTGAAGAGGCCACACCTGCCCATAAAACTGCTCGTCAGCAATTGTCCAGCTACTTTTGAGACTGTGAAAATGGGAGAGTACCTATATAATAGCTGTAATTCCTAAATGTTTAACCATATACTTTTGTTAAACCCATTAAAGCTGATAGCCTGCACTTTAATGACATCTTGATTGCTTCGTTTTGTTCACTTCACTGTTCAGTTACATCTGAACCTGACTATATTTGGGGCTGTGCTGTGAAAAAGCTATTTTCCTCAATTTTTGCATATTTTTCACATTTAAATGAGTCACATCATCTACCAAAGTTTAATATTACACAAAGATAACCCATATTTTTAAATGATCTGCCTGGTCGTATGTGAAATAGCTGAGTTTGGCTTTGGGACTCCAGCGAACCACTGTGAGAGCCACTATCCACAAAAGTGGTTCAGTCAGTGGTGGAACAGTGGTGAACCTTCCCTGGAGTTTCCAGCCTACCAGAATTACTCCAAGAGCACAACGACTCATCCAGAAGGTCATAAAGGAACCCAGAACATCTAAAGAACTGCAGGCCTCGCTTTCCTATGTTAAGGTCAGAGTTCATGGTTCAACAATAAGAAACTGGACAAAAATGACATGCATGGGAGAGTTCCAAAGTGAAAGCCACTGCTGACCAAAAAGAACACAAAATGATGAGACAAAAATGTTTGGAAAGTGTGGGTTGTTACATCTGGCGTAAAACTAACAGCATTTCATGAAAAGAACATCAAGTTAACAGTCACATGGTGGTGGTAGTGTGATGGTCTGGTCTCAGCTTCAGGACCTGGAGAGTTTGCCATATTTGGCTTAAAAAAAAAAAAAAAAAAGGCTTTGGAGTAGCCTAGTCCGGACTTGAATTCAACTGAGATGCTGTGGCATGACCTTAAACCCCCAAACCCTCCAGTGTGGCAGAATTAAAACAATTCTGCAAGGAAGAGTGGGACAAAATGCCCCCAGGGGCAGCACAACCGGTGCCTGGGTTTAGGTAGCAGTTGCTTCATCAATTACAAACTGCATTATGTATTTACTCAGGTTATCCTAGTAACCGTAATTTAACAAATAAAAATGTCTTGATGATCTGAATAATTTAAATGTGACAAATAAGCAAAAATAAATAAAAGAATAAATCAGGAAGGGGGCAAATACTTTTAACATCTAATTAACAGTAACTGTAGATTTGAAACTTTCTTGTCTCTCTATTAGTCACCATTGGTCTTCTTGTTCTCCGTTATGTTTCTAGGCAGCCTAGAAATATAAAGGCCAAGAAAAGGAATCTGTGTTTAGGAGTACTTGCTCCTTAAATAATCTCTTTTTATTTCTGTCATTTATATATGCTGCACATGGTCATTGTCAGAGACTGACATGAACATCTGCATAGAAATGCTAGTGGTTCGTCCTGTTTAAAAGACCTGCTCAGATGGGAGCATCCCAGTTGTCATGTGATGGATCAGGTCAACAGGGTCAAATCAAATCTTAAATACTCACACATGTGGGTTAGAATTTCAGACTTGTCTTTTCACTAGTGCGGTCTCCTTTCCTATCAAGTCTTCCTTTTGCATAACATAGTCCAGTAATGGTGCTGGAGATAAGCCCATAGTCTGTAGTGACACATTCTTTTTTTTCTCTACTGAAATAAACCTTCGTTAACATTCCACACATTGCCCAGAGGTGATAACCGCCCCAACTGCCATTGAAATTCCATTCATCCCACTTTACCTGGGAGATTTATCCCCCTGTTATTCTGTATTTACAGAGGCAACAGGCTATCAGACAGTAAACTGCTGTGAGGAATCAAGACAAACACAATTAAATTTAGACCCTCAAGGTGGAGACAACCCTGACTTTAACTGTGTTTTTTTACATTTGAAAAGCTTTGTGAACTGGAACTGCCCAATTCTATTCTCCTTCATCTTCTTAAATTAAAAACAGAGTGAGATATAACCTTATGAGGAAGCCTTCCTCTGGACTTTTTCAGTAATAGACCCAAATTGAATGAATTAGGTATTTTCATGTTACATTATGCCTGAGACAAAAGGACAACTACAAGT
>OMLM01006759.1:0-13370 GCA_900302695.1 Helostoma temminkii | reverse complement strand
TTATTCTTACAAAAACTGGACAGACCTCTCAGGACCAGCAATTATATTAGTAAAGATATTTATTACTTGCGCAAGGAAGCAAGTCAACATGAATATACCATGTACAGTTCAATGCTGAGGTTGCTTGGGGAGGCAGTCTCCCACAAGTCCTTTTATACTAATACAGCAGGTGTTTACTATCATGTTACAAATGAAGATACAACCATCCCTTTGTCCTCGGTGTAGGTGGTGGTCCCATCTCCAGTTATCTCCATAAGTTATCCCCCTGACCACAGTTGTGCAGTCCTGTCTCTTGTTGTCGTCATGAGTTACACCTCCACTTACAAGGATGCATATAACTCTTCTAGACACAGGTCATCTGGGGAATGTCAGGTTATCCCTGCATTCAGCTCTGCTCACACAGTCAATCTAAGGATGTAACACTGTTAGACACTGTTAACCTGTAGAATGTGGGTTTTCACATAACCAGTAAATGTATAATAAGAAGATTTTTCCCATCACACAGCCAGCTGAGGTCTATATGGAACAATAGCTTATAAGTAATTTATTATATTAAGCTAATTTCATATAAGAATGGATTGTGAGCAATAACCAGATGTAGATGTAGGATTAAGCAGATAATGAATTCATCAAAATCACTACTCGGTAACAGCACAATATCTGCCAGTGTATACTGACAGGCAGATAAAATACTCCAAACAAAACCCTGAGCTTCCAGATGCCTTGGGTGGGTGGCTTACAGAGTTGAATCAATATATCCGCTTCTTTGCTCACCACAGTGCAAGCCCATGCCTCTAGTTGCAGTGCCCTCTCTAACCCTGAAAGCAATTCATGCAGAAACCCTCGGTGCAGTACACCACTGTAATGATACAGAAGACAGGCACTGGATAAAATAGGATCTAACAAATCTATCTTCCTTCAGCTTCTTTTTGTGTAACAATTACATGTTTAAGGTTTTGACTTTGTATGACCAGCAGCGTGAAGTGAGGGGTATTAATTATATGCCTGAGTTTAAATGTGATTTATTTATTTTATTTTATTTTTTTCACACACCAAGCTTGTTCTGACATGGCTGTCTCACTTTCTTACTCACTCCCTCCTCCTTTCCTCTCCGTTTCTCTCGGGGTGAGTCCGAGTTCAGCTGAGAGCCAAATTTGAAAATGCCATGGGTCACTCTTTAAAAGATCGACGTGAATTTTAACTGATGGATTTTCATCAGCAAAATTAATGCTTTGAGGTGGTGGTGTGTCACCCATGGATGTGACTTTAATGTCTTTTAATTGTATGTGCAGCGAGTGACTAACTTGAGATTAAAGGATTCTTTTAAAGGAATCTCTCCTCACCATCTCACCCATGACTAATTTAGGTAGCAGCATGCACCATACTCTGCTTTAATACAAGCTCTGTTGTGGGATGCATAACACACTCAAACACATGTCTAACCACTTTCTATAGTGTGTGATCTTTTTCAAAGTAGAGCAAACTTGCTACATGTATCTTTTTGAGTTATAAATACAAATATAAAACTGGATTTAAATACTATACCAAGCCCTAAAGACTTGTCTTTAAGTTTTCCAAATTATGTGACTAGTTATTGAATTTGCTCAAAGAATATGTACCTGATGATGCACAAAAGAATGTCATGGTAGCAGGTGTGTAAGGTGGTACTTTGAGCTATTTTCTAACATGTTAACATGCTGGTGTTCAAAAGATGCCGTTAAACGCGTTCCCCACCTTAGTCTGGTTGTTAGTATGCAAATATTTGCTAATTGATAATGAGCACAAAGTGTTAAGCTTTATGGGACTGTCATTGGGTTACGAACCCAACCATCCAAGGCAGATGATTTCATCTGGGGAAAGAGTAGATCTCAGATTTGCTCATCATCATCACTGTAAAGCTGGTGAAACTGATGTCACTTTGCCTGCCTCTGCATTTTAACATAACCATTTTGCACCCTTATGGTTTCTTGACCTATGTGGTCATCTGGTGCAGGGATGACCCACGCCGATAGGCAATATGTTAATTCTCACTGCTCTGTGCTTTGACCTTTTCATCTACATGGACTCACAGGGAAGAATTTGCTGTGGGAGCAACAGTGACGCCAAATTGATGTTTTCTCCGAGTGTCGCTTTAAGCTACGCTGCCACTTCACAAATAGAATAAGAGGTTCTCTGAAGATGAGTTGTTGTGCTGGGATAGTCAGCTGAAAGAGAATACATACATAGCAAAGCAGGCAAATGTGGTTGTGACTGCACTGTGAGTGTTATTACATTACCTTGAGCTGTGTCTGGCCCCCCGTGCATTGCGTCTCCACACACGGAGGGAGTCAAAGGAAAATGTCAACCAATTGCTTCGCATTTAGCAGCATCTGATCCCATCCCAAAAGATTCTGACCATTTATTATGTCAAGTAAATGTTTGGTAATCTTACTCCAGCTATTGGCCCAGCTTTTGAAGCTGCTGCCAGGTTTTTCAAGAAAGACAACATCATCTCCATCAGTCACAGCATGTATTCACTTTCACCTCAATCTTAAAGTTTTGGTACTTGTTGAATGTTGCAGAAGCCCTTTGCTTTGAAAATACATTACAGCACCAGGAGCTGTGGCAGATGCCTAGGACATGTTCAAAGGAAAATACACGTGCACTATACCCTCCTATTATGAGCATGAGAATCTGCTCTTAGAGATACACACTTCAGTCAGGGTTGTGATTATGTGTCAGCGGGTGTGGGGCAGAGGGGTGGGAGCGACAGGGTTGTTATCTTCATGGCTGAATGAGAACTAGATGGAGGAAAGGAAACATCTTTGAAAAACTCTAGCCAGGACTTGGGGAGATAAGGAAAGAACGCTCCATTGGCCTTGCATTGTGTGATGGAAAAATTGCAGGAGAATCATCACAACAGACCCAAAACGCCCCCAATTTACTTTCCAGATAAGGAATCGTTGTAAATCATCTGTTAACAGAAATGGTGGACACAGCTTTGTAGGCTAAAGTATAACGCACTTGTGATGTTTCTTGTCTAGAACGTGCCTTTGTGATGTCTGAGCATCGCCCAGAACATGTTTGATTCAGGATAAAGTCCATGATTCACTACACTTGCACCAAAGACAAGTTTACTGTAGATTTATTTTGAAAGTGTGAAGATTGAGTTGATGAGTTTATTGTTGTAATCAGTTGAGCTTAAATCAGCAATACCTTGCGATATAAATGACTTAATGAAATGTTTCTCTAATCTAAAGCATTAACACTGTTAGCAAAAGGAAGTCTTGGGCCAGCAAACAAAGAAAAGCTCAGATCAGGCTGGTTTGAAAACCGTGCTAGCTCCCTAAAACAGATGCCTTTTAACCAATATAATTGCATTTGGAAAAATATCAAAGGGACAAATAAAACTCAAAGTTAACCTTGAGATCAAAAGTTGTCTATTAGTCATATGTGATGGAAGACGCTTTAAACCCACCAAAAAGCAACCTCAGTTCAGTTCCCAGTGTGCTGTTACTGAGACAGGAGAGCTGCAGTCCCTTTACAACTATTTCAGTCCAAACTGTTGGTGCTCAGGCTCAGCTGCGCAGTGGGACTGACAGGAAATAAGAAAGGAGTAACTGCAGCATTGGAAGATAAAAGATGCCACCGTGCTATATCTTTTATTTTATTATAAATAAGGTTGTGAATTACAGTGTATCTTCCGACAGTAGCTGTTGTTGAAGTTACTTCCTTTTTTTCCTTAGACTTGCAAGATGATGACAAATTAAAATCAGATTCTGAAATCAGGGGATTCTGGACATTGGGTTGTAGATGTTCAGGTTATAACAGTACAAGCTGTATATTCATAAAAGTATTATGGTATTAGTACATTGAGCTTGGAAAATACACGTGGGGCATTTCAGTTAGCCCTGTATTGCATAACTGGCCTTTATAAGCTTCTTTTGGAAGAAGTGATGCAATCAGTTGAATTGTTGAGTACATGTTTACAATATTAATATTTAAATGATCTGAGGTAATAATTTCTCTACCAGTCAGACAAAAAAATGCATATTCACCAACTATTTTGTTCCAATAATTTTCCATTTGCTTGTGTGCAGGGTCTTCATAGATTTAACAGGGGAATGATTTCTGTATTCAGGTGGCGTGAAATGAAAAAATCCTTCCTTTAATTAAGGGTGAGTTAACCCCTTCAGCATTTGAGGCAAAGGTTAAAAGTAGCTGTTAGGTATTATGCAGAATGGACATTATGGTTGAGCAGTGATCACCACTGAATGGGGTGGAGAAAAGTATTAAATGTCAATATCAGGAAATGTAGTCATGGTACAAATATATTTTATGTAACAACATCTTGATTCTCCTGAGTTTTCTTCCTTCTATCTTCCCTTTATCTAGTCTATTAAGCTCTTTCTGTCTCAGGCATTTCTGCAGTACATTTTCAACTGTCATCAGTTAAATGAATTTCATACACATAAGTAAATTTTAGACTTCTACAGATGTGAGCAGGCCTGGCAGAATCACACCTAGTGCTTACAGAGCTGCAGCTACTGGACACACACACCATCTAGAATAAATCAGCAGAGGTAGAGACATGGAAAAAGGAGGTGCAGCATTTTGTCAGAATGTCCAGTGCACGTCAAGAAAGATTGTCAGATAGAACAGGGAACAAGAAAAGGTTGCTTTAAATGAAGGAGTAGCGCTATGTCGGCTGTTTAATGATAATTACAGTGATAGTACTTCTTCTCCGCTGTTGTTTGTCCACGTGATTGTATTTGTTCTCCAGTTCATATTCTCTAAAATATCCTAATCTCACATAGCGAATGCCTGACACACACTGGTGTACCATGTCAGTGATGGAAATAAATCCAGGATATCACTGCAGGCCAGAAAATTCTAATATATTATTTCCCTGTAATTACATTTCCATGTTGTCCATAAAACCAAGATTAACTGACAAAGAATGTGATTAGTTGCAGCCCTAATGTGAGTGTTGAATTGACCATTTTAACGTCAAGACATATCGTTTTCATTCTGCGCCCATTGTCACCAATCACACATTTACATGTGGTTTTCCAGTCTGTACAGTTGTGTGTTATTTCCATATTAGGAGAGATGAGCTGTTCTCATTGAAGGATTCTTATTTATATGACAGTATTCTGTCATATAAATAATCTATTTCTGGTAGAAAACATCTTAACACATACAATATGTGCATAGTGTGACTCAGCTGGGTATCACTCCCCACCAATGTATAACATCTGAAGACTCTGGTGCTCCCACGTCTTGGCTAGACTGCCCGGTGTGCCCTGAACACACAAAGCGGAGGATGCTCTGAATAAATAAACAGGACGTCTGCCACTCTGCCTGCTCCACACAGGAAAAATACTCATTCAAATTGACTCTGTGGTTCCAGATTATGATGTCATCCTCATCTTGACAGCTCAGTTTACTGTATAATAGACCACAGTTTATAAAAACACATTTGAAGAAATTATGCCTACGTTCCATTATTAAAGTTCCTTTTAAAGCAAGGCTTGCCACAGCAAGGCTAGGCCTGGTCATTAACAATTTATTGGTAAATTTGGCACGTAAATGACAAAATGATTATTTTTCTCTCTATTTCACTTTTATTTTACATTAGTCAATTAAGTTTTTGATGAGGCTGCAACATTGGAGCATAAAATTTGCTTCACAATTAACAAAGCACAAGTAACTAACTCTGCCTAGCCCTGCATTTATTGGGGAAACTTGTCCACACAGATATTATGACAAACATCACTCATTTGCAGCACTATTTCTAATCTCATAAGAAAGTTTGGCCAGAAGCACAGACAGTTTGAAGATAGGAGAATGTTTTGTTTGTTTGTTTTTCATGTAGTTCAGTGTGACTATTTAGATGCTATGCAATATGTCAGTCAAAACCCAATGGTGGCGCTAGAGAAAAAGCCAGGTCAGGAAATCACTTATGAGAATGGGGAATATCATACATATTTCTTATTATAACCTTGCAGTAGTAGTTGAGATATTTACTCTGGATTAAGTTGGTTAGTCCTCCAACCAAAATTAGCAAAAGAATAAAAAGTCATTGCTAAACATTGCAAATTATAAAAAAAAAATGTCTTCTTCACTTCCTGCTGCTCAGCAGTGCTATATTCACTGGTGCCACCATACCAGGAAGATATATGAATGAAACTGCCACTTCATCATCAGCAATATTGCTAGAGTAGCCTCTACTTAAATTACTGTTGCATTCATCAACATTCATTGATTTGTGTATTTTCACCACATGCAGTCTTTATTCACACATTCCTACAGTGGGGTTCAGATGAACTCAGGCAGGTAGTGCTAATGTGACTGGTTAATTAGTCCACAAAATGCTTCTCCAATGTAATTCAAGCCCAGAGGCTTTGCATTTGTTAGCATATTAAGAGGTAAGGCTCCAGGGCAGGAGAGGCAAAACCACTTTTCTTTTTTCTGCTTGATCCTCGAAACTTTTTTTAGTTCTCTTTTTAGGAAATATTCACAAAGCGTGTGCCACGTGATGTTTTCCTGAGCTACATTTTAATGCAACCTTAACATGTTTCCATTCTTATTAAATGTCATCCATCTTCTAAAACACAGCCTAGATCATTCAACTCAATAAAGTGTTCCGGGAAGAAAGAGGCAATAAAAGCTCGAGGTGAGGGCGCAGCAAGAGTGCAAGGTAAACTTCAATGAAGCCTGAGCTAAAGCTCAGGACTGCTTCTCCTCATTACATCCACTATCAATGCAAACAAGGTGGAAAGAGGCTTTCCAGTACACACTGTGTCAAGATGCCTGTGGTAAAAAAATATCCATGCGCTACTCTGTCTGGACATATAAATCTGCCACATACAAAGAATTGGATGTACTTATAAAAATTATAACTCATAGAGTTGAAACCTTAATAATGTATAGCTACATAATACCAAAGCACTGCTAAAAACCCTATTCATAAACCTCACCTGATTTTATATGTTCAAGGCAATGTGAAAAGAAAAATGTAGGCTAACTTGTCACTCTGATTGGTGGATTTAACGTTGAGTTGAACACATTTAAGTGAAGGGCTCTAATCACGCGCTATTGAGTTGCTGGTGTGCTGCTGATTACAAATTACATTCCGGGCTACCGTGTTGCCTTTGGGCTCAACGGCAATTGAATTAGATTGTCACCGCTCAGACATATCAGCCCACTAGAGTGTGTTCTATCTCTGACAGGTGTTCTTTCTACGAGACGGGTGATAATGTGCTGGAGACATTCGCATTGCTTTTAATGGCGGCTGCTTCTAATTTGACGGCATTGTGCACTTTAAGGATGGTGTTCAATGGAGTTATCTCGAGACTTACTTACTGTAAGCATATAGGTGAAAATGAATATGCAGCTGTGTGTGATTTTCTTTCGTATATCTAGTCGTTCTCTTCTTGTCTTGTTAAAGTTGGTGAATGAAGTATTTAAGCCAAAAACTGCCCTAAAATGCTTCTATTGATCTGTCTCTTCAAGTCACATAGTGACATGAAGAAAGGGGTAAAATTGAGGAGAAATACAGTAGCTCATTTTGCTCCTAAGAAACAGACTATTAATCAGTGCTGACCCAAAATTAATTGGCAAGCATGCTCTACTGGTACCTTTGCGAGTTTTATAATCAACTAGTTTTCATGGTATGAACTGCCTCCAGTCCGCTGTGTTTAATCAGTGCAGGTGGTGGCAGACTGACACATGGTTTTCCTTCAGGGCTCATGTGCTGGCTGCTGAAACCGTTCATTACTACAAACCAGTGCATACTTGACTCAGCTGATGCTGATTACTAGAGGTGGCAGAAGTAAAAAGATTCAGTTCTCACTAAAAAAATGCAAGTCCATGCCTAAAAAATAAAATAAAATACTCCAATACAACATGTTTCTGATGAAATCTAAAATGCTCAAACTGTTGTTATGCAAAATTGGGATATTTTCGAGGAAGGAAAACTGCGATGTTGTTGATGGAATATTTTGGCAGACAAATTTTGGTTGCCAGGTCCTGTTTTAGGGCTTTTATTTAGAAAAATCAAACCTGATTTCCTGTTTCTTCCATGGCCACATCCGTTCTCTTTGCTCCCCTGGTTTAATCAGCGAATTCATGGTTATGTTAACAGAAAGTGTAATCTGGTTGGAATTACGTTCCCCACAAAACAGCATTTGTTATTGCACTTTAGTTGTACACAAACATTATTTTGAAAGACTGGGTTGCCTTGTTTTAATATAGGGAGTCAGGAAGACAACTTTTTTTTTAAAATTTTAATTAGAAAAATCATGAAACATTTTAATGGATAGTGTGGCCGTAATTAGATCTATAGCTCCTGTAGCTTGCTCTGTGTTCTCATTAGCTCACAACTGACTCTCCTTACTTTGTATTGAGTTTTATGATTACAGTTAATTTGGTCAGATAATGGTATTTTGTGTTACTGTAACTGAATCAGCTGTTTCCCCAGTCCCTAGTACTTTTATTGTGTCAAGACACAATGGGTGGTGTGGTTGTGCAACTGAAGTCAAAATGTCAATAATTGGTGGCCAGAATTATGGACTGCACCTTATAATAAAACCTGATCAATAAGATGGGAGTGAGCTGGCAGAGGCTTACTGTACTAGCTAGAACCAGCACTACAGTGAGTCTGCTACAGTGCTACTGCTACAGTTGAGTCAAACCCTCCAGGGCACAGGGAACAAGCACAAATGTCCTTATTAAAAATGTGTACATTTAACGTGCTGTTCCGAGATATCAGTTTTATCACCTGTGAAATGACCATGTGTACGTTGATGTTGCGTTTGCATCTGCCTTGTACCGTCTTCACTATATCTACATGTTGTTGGAATAACTTTTACGAGGTATTTCTACCAACAAGCAGATTGTCGTAAATGCCTTCATGATTGCTAGGTTTGGATCAATAGCTTAACAAAAAGCCTTTCACAAGCGTGTGGTGAAAATTAAACAGTTGATAAACTCTGAAGTGTTAAAATCAATACTCTGCCCTTTCTTCTTAAACACACCACATATTGGATGATGTGCAATCACAACACTGGGTTATTTTTAATCATAGTCATTACAAAAGCACACTAGAAGAAAATATACGTCTTTCTAAAATTATGACATTTTTCCATGTAGAATTACTAGCCACAAACACATTTGCATATGCTCTACTGTGTGTTTTCACAATTACTCCCTTTGCCATGTAATCTGCCTTTACGCCCATAGCCAGGGGAAATGACAGGATCCCATATTGTGCCACTGTAAAAGTGGACTTGTGCATGTTGTAATCACTGATTCTGCAAAATAATACATTAATTGTATCAACAGTGGCTGCAGCAGAACTAAGCTTCTTAGAAGAGATGCTTGCATTGTCTGTTTTGCTGCCCAATTATTACACGAGTGGAGATCAATGCAGTTGGCTAATGGTTATGCTGGTGTAGTGGTGCCCTTGGGAGCCAGTTGTATGTGTGTATGACACAGAGAGAGGTCTCTGGGAAGGTTAGATTCCCTACAGCAGGACCCTTGGGGGGTCGCCATGTGTGTGCTGGGGCTGGCAGCCGAACATGATAACATTTAAGCAGACATGAGTGGAAGATGCTTATTCTTTGTGTCATTTGGAATCAATAACAACGCTATGATGCATGTTGCCGGCCTATTAATTCCACATCAGATGCAGCAGAAGAAATCATGCAGCACGGAGTTTGAGATATATTCAAATGTATTATTTATTAAGACAAATTTTTTCTAGTCATGCCACTTTAAATCATTCTCAAATATTTTATAGAGAACAAATTAGACTTTGAATAAAAGAAAATATGTGAAGCACTTGTTTAAAGTTGCATTAATTACAGATTCTTTGAGAATCAGTGCAACATAATTACTATATAACATCAGAACTCGTGCACATAGCAACCACTGAATGTGTTTAATAGGCTTGTACTTAAATTCTTATGTGTCTGCACTTGAAAATAGGCTTTGAAGATATTCCAAGAGTTTCTCTTCTCCTCTATCTGTGCAATGTTATTAGGTGCAGCTCTGCATTTTAGCGATTCAACCTTTACAGCCGTGAAGACAAGCGCGGCGCTGTACTTTTGACAACTTTTTTTTTTTTTTCTGATGTTTTCCTTGCTAATGAGAAGGTATTGACTTTTCCTTGCAAGCATTCGATGAGCCCGTGGAAGCCGGAGTTTCAAGTGCAGCCACATTATTCTGTTTTCCTTGCGAGACGCCTACATACATCAGGATGATCCATCTCCAGAGTCATTAACAAAATCACTTTAGTGCAGTTCTGACAAGCCCCAGTGATTGCCACTAATGAACTTAGCACATCACAGATAAATCAAAGCTGAGAAAAAAAGATTTACTTTATGCACATAGTGGAATATAGGCAAATAATCTAGGGTATCTATTCTTGTGTTGGTCTGAGAAGATCAGTGACGTGTCATACACACGTTCACAGGACATTGCCTTTTGAAATTTCACTCATCCATCACATAAACAAGGAGGAAATTGCTGTCGCAAGGAATGCTTTGTATGCACACTAAAAGCCGTGGCATGATGCTAACACAAACCTTTACACTATTCTGAATAATGTTCTTTTTCACTGAGGATGAAGTTTGTGTTTAAGACATTCCTACTATCAGGCTTTCTGAGATGTTGCTCCAGCATCTTCTGCGTAATTTACATCTGTCAGTAAACTGACAGCTGAGAAAAATGTTCCTGAACAGTGGGATGGCGATGAGCACGGCTTGTAAGTTTAATAAACTCTCACCGCAAATGCCCTCAGCTAAGATGTGTAAGCGTTTTCCAATAAGTCGAACGCCGTCTTCCGGTGTGATTTATTTCATCCCAGAATCCTGCTCGTCATTAGTATTCCTTGTCATTGGCATCTCTCAGTTGCTTGAGCGTCACGTCACGTCTGCTTGCAGCCACGGGTCTGCTTACAGTACAACTGTTGTTTACATCGGCGAAAAAGTGTGCCCACACCTCTAGAGTCAGAGCACAGCGTGATTGTGACGGTGAGGGTCATTTTTGTTGTCTGCACAAAACCTCTATGGAGCTTTGATTTATAACCCTCATGTAAATTTAATTTTGTGCATACTTTTCTTCCTCAACAATATTTCAGACAACTCTTTTCCTTGCTGGTTGAATACAGCATGCATTAGTTCAAATATTTGTGTATGTTGCATGATTTATCTAGCATTTATTTATAGGATCATTTTAACTTGTCTGCTAGACTTTCTTATTACTAAATAGATGAATAGAAATACCTTCTGACAAAAAACAAGTCAATATAGGTACTGTAAATACTGTACAAATGTGTTCTAATGATTTCAAAGATGTGAGAGATCTAAGGTGGGAATTTAATAGTTGAGACAGGGCTGAAATCGAAAAGAGCTCATTAAAAAAAAAAGTCAAGGAAGTGAAGCAGAATAAAATCGTTACCCAAAGATCTGTAGACTGTCTGCAAGAAGTGGGAAAGAACAGGATCTGTGTGCCGTGTTAGCCCATAATCACTGTTCTTGAAACGTGATCTGAGGGCAGGGAGTATTAAGACATATTTTGCAATCAAAATTGTATCCATAGAATCAGGGCTTTGGCTCATGAAAACATAGGCTGGTCAAGGTAAAGGTCAACTCTCTGTTTTATGCTGTGCATTCATATTTAAAATCCTGATTTCTGTTTAGATTTCTGACTACAATTTAACTTTTGCATCATTAAATGACGATAAATATCTTCAAACTATTATCTCCATTTATTCTTTCTTCACCCGTTCAGAACTTAGATATCGAGTGACGGGTGATGATTCACCTCATTCTCAGATATGATTTGTTTTACTCACATAGGCAGTGTACAATTCTTTTCGCTGTGAATAGCTCCCAAACACGGCTACGAATTGCTCTTTTCATTAAACACAACCAAAACTGCTAAGAAAGAGAAGGTGTATTTTAACATCATGACAGCTTAGCAATGGATCTGGTTAGAGCTAGAATAAATTCCCCAAATCAGTATTTCCATTTAGGCTGTGGTCACATGGTATGAATAGAAAGAACGTTTATTATTAAATGTGAACAAATGAAATGCGTGAGTGCTATTACAGAAAGCTAAAGTCAAAAAGGTGGAAACACTGGAAACATGTCTTCACAATCTAAACGGAGCCCCAGTCCCCTCAATACATTCTTTATAGACCATTTAATGTGTTTTACTTTGCTGAACAAAAATGGCGATTGACATAAAATCAATCATTTGCCTAAAAGGTTAGCAGAGCCAATATCTGTGAAACTTGGATTGACCTAGGACTTTTAAACTAATCAAATTACCATGTTTACAGTTCCATGAGACATTATCTCAGTATTATGGCTTTTTATTGTATATGCTTTTATCACAGTTGTATTTTTCCCCTGATCTTCTTGACTAACTCAGACAAACTCTCTTCCAAATAACACAAAGAAAAATCTCTCTTAGTGCATAGTGTGTATTAATCTACATATACGGGAAGAGATGCATAAATTCTTGTAAACTTGTAAGGACACATAATCTTTTATTAAATAATCACCAGTCGTCAATCATCAGTTTTTATCTGGTTAAAACACTGATTTTGTCAAAAAGCTGTTTATCGCATCAACTGGCAATGTGTAATTCTTTTTTACTGTTGCACTCACTGGTTAGAATAGCAAACGGTGACGGAGCCATGTAATTTCAACTGTCACAAACATTAATTCAATGAGAAACATGTTAAAGGATAAATTCTCTGTATAGAGCCGGAGATTGTTTGTAGGAAGATATTCCACTCTGTCACAATGCTGTACAAGTGCAAGTGGAATCAGTTGTGAAATCTTATTTCAACTTCTAGTTAAAATTAAGACTTTTTCTCTCTTTGAAGAACTTGAAAACTTTTACGACAGCTCTTATTCCTCCAGTCTCATCTATTGTAATTCTTTTTACCTTATGGTCTGCTCTGTTGCATCTGCTGCAAAATACTGCAGCTAGATAAAGCATTACTCCTGTGTTAATGACACTGCATTGACTTCTAGTAAAATTCCAATTTGAGGTTAAGATTTGTTTTTAAAGCTCTTAATTGACTAGCTCCTAACTCCTATGCCTCTATGATATGACCAGACACCTTAGATCTGCTAATCAACTGCTTATAAAAGTTCAGTTAAAAGTAATAGGGTGATCACGCCTTTGCTGTAACCGCCCCAAACCTTTGGTACAGTCTTTCAGTCTCAATCAAAGACTCATCATTTATAAATATTTCTAAGTCTAGACTAAAAAATGATTTATTCTCCAAAACGTTATATAATATTTATTTATGGGTTATTTATTTATTATGTTATTATTATTATTATTATTTGATTTTAAATATTTCA
>OMLM01006757.1:38630-77908 GCA_900302695.1 Helostoma temminkii | reverse complement strand
AATAACCAATAAATTATAAATTATAATAAAAATATTACTGAAACTCATAGCAGATAATTTTCAGCTGACAGCTCATCATATGTTACAGTATTTTTAAGTCAATAACAAGTGGGTGCATATGGCAGAAATAAACATAAAGATTATCAACAGCTTATTTATTTCTGCATCACTGTATATTTACAGAAAGTCAAAACCGTTCTATTTATAAGACTTAGCTGTCAAAATGTATTATGCAAGTGAATGGGAGGTCTGAAATAAAGTTTCGGTGTGGAGGCGACTTTGAACTCCCAGGGCAACTGATAATTTAAACTGACTGCTAATAAAGTCAAATAAAGTAGCACTGCATGTTCGGAGAAGTGGTAACATTAAAGCCATGTAAGACCATGCCACTGAGATCTGTGTAACTGTCAGCAAACGGCACTAATAAGATGCTGGTCTGAATGTAGCACTGCAGTATTGTTGAAGAAAAACTGTATTAGATGTCTAGTAAAATATGTATAGCTGCTTCCAAAACATCTGTTAAAAGGCAGCTAGACACAGTTATCTCTGTATTGTGTACATTGCTAGTTACACTACAATCACTCATCGCAGTGATCCACTAATAGCAGCATGTCTAAACTAATCAGTGGACCAACAGATTCTAATTACAGATGTTTCATATACTGCTCCACACTTAAATACTGTAAACCCTGCACAACTTTAAATTATAAAGTTATAAACTTCTGCAATGTCCTGTTTTCTTAAGGGAATGGTTTATAATTTGCTAAGGGAAAGAAAGCAAAAGCGTAAATAAGTAGAGCTTTCCCCAATGCTAAATCTGCCTCTAATCCATAAAATTACACCTGTCACTAGAAAGTTAGATTTTTTTAAACTACTTTCTGATCCAAGAAGGAAAAACCATTAAAACACACAAAGGCCTTCAATCAGCACTTAATTAACAGAGCAACCTTATTTTTTTTACAAAGCTGGCAATCACTTCCCTATCTGCCAGATTAGTCTAACGGACATGAATACAGATAGGAAATGACCAAAACTGGCAGCAGAAAAAAATTAGTATGTAAATAAAAAGAGAGAGGAGGGAGAGAGGATGGAGAGAGGGAGAGAAGAAGGGATTATGTAATAGCATAGGGAATAGCACTAAGTTAATTTATATTGTAATAATCCAAATGTGAACACTGATGTTTGTCAGACATGTAATCATTGCTGCAATCCCAAACTGCCACACATCCACAAATTTAACTTAAATGTGAGGAATGGTTATATTGTTTAACAGCAGTAAATAATAAATAAATAAAAGGACAAGTAGACATATCTTTATTCTCATAGAAATGTGTAATAAAATGCAAATGTCTGCTGAGGAAACAGTCACTTTACTAAATTAATCTAACCAATGGCAATATTTCTCCAAGAGATGACGTATTACTTCAAAAGGAAATTATTTACATGCTGACCTTTGCTGATCGTAGCTGGACTCCTTCTTGCGGCAGTGTAGAGTCACCACTCGGTGGCCTTCACTCCTCACATCCTGGCTTACTATCCACTGAGTGGGGTTACTGGGACGAGCCCCAAGAAACGTCACCCCTTCCTTCAACTTCACTCTGTGGAGATAAAAAGACATGTTTCTGAATGAATAAGCCACAATAAGTCTCTTCTATTACAGAGAAAGTCCTCATTTCAGTGACAATCAGTGTTTTATTCTGTCTAGTAATCCATTATCCAGATGGTTCCCCGTGTTGTCTTGTCTTCAAAAGATGTCCCAGCTGTTGTCTTGGTTTTGATCACACTGTTTTTGTTTCCCAGGAGACCAAGTAGCCATTTTACATGTGTATGCTTTCTCATGTGTTCCACCACTTAATCATGTAGTCAAAACCAAAAAAGATCTGCAATTTTAATTCACAATGTGTGCATCCTAAACCGTCTGTGTAGTGTACATCATTTCTAAACTCTCATTAGGTTTGATTAAAAATATAAAAGTTTGTATAAAAATCAACAATCCAAACTAAAAAGCAGCTACCGACACGTCGGGAGGTGCCATGCATGAATGCGCTGTCTGCCACAAAAAAAGAATATAAGCAGGATGCAAGCATCGCCTTATGCCACCCCTCTCCCTCTTCTACCTCCAACAGTAAAATATTCACTCTTTTTCAGCCTGAAAGGGACACTATGAAAAGGTTTCTCTGACTGCAGCAAAATTACACTGTCAATGTCCTTGGCTCAGTGGACTACAAAGGAGGAAAATTTCCACAGGAAAAAAAAACTGTAAATCAAAATCTCCCTTAAAGGTAACCCACATTGCAAAGTATATCCACTGTACAGAGAATGGTCTAAAGTTCAAAGTGTTGACATAAAATAGATTTAGACTAATGTTCCGTAACATAACACGGTCAAAGGCCTGTGTGATTTTGTCTGAAGGTGACAGCAAATCTCCAGGAGTGGAGAGAAGACTAAATTATAATAGAAGGCCCAATCTCTTTCCCTCTCAAATCCATACCAGGTTGGCAGATGAGACCAAAGATAGGACTTCGCTTTCATCTTGAATTTGTTGCTGCACTTTAACATGCACTATGTGATTGCCTGTCTGTATGCCAATGAATATGTCTGCCCTCTCCTGTCAAGTCCCTTTCTTTAATGTTGTGTCTTATCATGTTGTGAGGGAGGTTATATATGAAGTGAGGTAATATGACAGATGGTGTGCTTCCCATCTCTAGGAATGAACATAAACAGTACACCTAAGGGTCACTCTAGATCTGTGTGTGTATACAGTGTGAATTGAACCTCCAATGTGTCTGTGTAATCATATTTTCACAAGATGATTCAATGTCTTTTTGCCAGCTGCTCCCCAAACAGTGTGTGCATCAATGAAAATCTACAGACACCTATAGATTTTGCTACAACATCACATTTAACGTTATCATGAGATTAAGCTGAACAATATTTTTGTCTTTTGAGATAACATCTGTGTTAGTCTGGGTCACACATTCTAGCCATCGCTTGGCTGAGAGGCATGACAAACTACAGATCAGACCCTGACCAATCATAGCTTGCTATTTGTCAGAACATGCACAACATGAGGTCATCTGGAAGGTTACCTGACAAAATCAACAAATACTGCGTTTATAAATGAAAGTGAACTACTCATTGTCACATAGCAGTGATGCTGGTACCCAGTCAGTAGCAAGGTGTGATGATGCACACAGGTGTGACTGAGATTGGTTTAATACTTCGGCCTTATTTTGTTTTATCATGATTATTGTAGTGGCCTGAAAATCATTCTCTTTTATTACAGGTCAATGTAATAGAACAAAAAGTTCTATCCTAGAGCCAATCAAATATGACACACTAGTTTTTTTGTCTGGATGCCATAAAGCATTGTAACCTCTCAGTTGATTGTGTTCACTGCAACATGCAAAAAAATAAAGGGTAAATAAAAAAAAGAGCTCTTTCCGCATCACAATTTTGCCCTACATGTGTCAGGTTGTTGTTGAACTGATGTGTAATCTGACTTCAGTGTTAATTCATTCAGTCATAATAAGTGATCAAATGATTTTTAAATAAACAGCAGTTTCTTTACTCATCAAGCTAATTTAACTTGTAATTATGAGTAATAAGTCTGAGTAGGAATAACAAAACAAAATACCTGTATCCCATGTAAGGCACAGAGGGAAGGTCTATGGAAGGTCTAATAAGACACGCTATTCACCTGAAATGTAGACTGCAGCATCTCTCGATATTGATAAGGAGTAAAAGTCAGGATATTTCAGGTTCTAATGCATTGATTTAGACCATTTTTTATGTCTCTTCCAAATCTACAGTATCCGCCTTTCTTCTAATTCAAATTAAGTGTGATGTCATAATGATTAATAAAAAGTGAAGGGCTGGGCAGAGCATGGCAGAGTGTAGCCAAGCATAGTTGAGCAGGGGGAGAGACTTACTGGGAGAGGAGTAGATTGATTTTGAATCTCACTTTGCCACTGTTTGATTTCCAAGTTGCATATTTTAACTTTATCTTGCTAAACTGGACATAGTTCAATACTACATATACCAGAGCACAAAGCAAGCAAGATACTGAGATCCACATTTGATGTTAGTGAATATGTAAAGTTTGATAGTTTGAATTTGATAGTTTTAGCCACTAGCACTGATTGTTATAATAAATAACGAGCACAGGAAATTAAAATGGACATAAGCTCTACTGGTGTATTTTTCAAATTTGTATTTTATTTTTTTTACTCCAACACATGCAGGTTTTCCCAGGATATTATCTATTTTCAGCCTTAAAAATACACTGTGTCCACAATATTGGCAATTCCCAGTTTGTGGGCTGTTTTATATGCCCATTCCTTTGAAAACAACATGAACCTGCTTGCTAAGCTCAAACACATTTGAACAGCAGGGAATTACATCATCTTGTCTACTGTATATATGGAAAGTGGACAAAAAGTGGCTACACCAAAATGTAAATTACAACTCTTCACCTTAACCTTCTGGGGTTGTTGGAATACACAGTACCTCACAGAATAAAAGCTTACCGTGTCAATTCAAGGGTGTATTTTTCCACTAAATGGAAGTGCCACTTTTCAAACCTGATTGAAAAGAAGTGCTGAGGAGGAATTTATTATCAGTGAGCACACAACTGTAACACAAAAAGCTCATGCACAGTCTTGCTTGGGTCCCAGTGGTAGTAGCAGACTCTAGTATCTGGTTTCTTTACACTTCAGTGATCAGGATGTCTATCAGTGGCTTCCAGTGAGGCTACTGAATGTTTGAAACACATTTGAGTCTCAGAGGGGAACCAGTCATTACTCCACAGACCATATCCAAACTCACAGAGCAGTTGTTGAAGTATAGCTGAAGAGTCCCCTATTGTCTAAATGGTCAATTTGGCAACCAAGTTACCTGCAGGTCAATTAGCAGATGTTCAGTGCAAGTGACGAATTTGACTTAATGGTGCTAAAAGAAATATTAGAGGATCACCATAACCATTACACTTCTTTTTGAGTGGGACATGAATGACTAAATATGTATGTACAAATATGTAATAATCAGTCAAGCCACTATCCGATGCCCCACCAAATATTATTGCTATGCCATATTTGTAAAAATCAAGTGTGAAATCTGCTGATTACACTACAGGAAATGTCAGCAGATCGTCCAAATGTTTAGGAATCACTGTCTGAAGACCATGGATATTTGTACCAAATTTCATATTACTCCATTAGATGCTTCTCCACCTTTCCTCAGTCTGTGAATAGGTTTGCAAAGCCACAGGTAGAATGTAGAACAAATGTGTAGAAATCATATTAAGTACTATGTATATTACACTAGAGAAGAAGTAAAATGACCTACAGATTGGAGGAAGGGGAACAGTGTTTAGGTGATAGTTTAAAATTACAGTAGATGCAACTCTTCAGAACTGTCAGCAATCACAAAAAAACCTGACGAGTCATCACTGTCACTGTAGTAAGTCTGAGCCAAACTGAGCAGGAAACGATAAGTAGGTGCAGGTAGTACAAAGACAATCATGTCACCGTGACCCTTTGTTGAATAAAAAGTGAAGAAAATCATACCGGAACCACTGTATATTTTTCCTCCCGTTCTTTTTGTCTCTTAACTCTGCTCCTCTACTCTCTCTCTCTCTCTCTCTCTCTCTCTTACTGCCCAATCTCCCTTAGACTAGACTAGTCTGTATGCTTGGACCCCTCAGTGGCTCCCTTAATAAATAGTGATGAGATAAGTGGGAGAGATACTTCTCAGTGGGACAGTGAAAGGAATAAACATTTCAGAGGGAAATCCAATAAGGTTGAGCTTTGACGATAATGGGAGTCCCCAGCCAGTGGTCTGTGTCCCGAAATCCAGGCTGCACTCCAGTTACCTCTTTGGCCTGTTTCATTCTGGCTCTGTCAGGCTGATCCTAGCTCACATGCATCATGGGGTGTGGTGACCTATTCTGATCATTTCTCTCTGCTGTGAACCGTATGCATCCACAATCAGCGGCTCCCCAAGGAAGCCGCCGCTGTTTTATTGTGCCTTACCGCCTACATAAACTGCAACGAATGCAATGTCTCTGTGGGGAATAAGGAAAAGAGAAGAGCTGCAGTGTGGGGGAATAGCAGGGAGACAACAGGAGGAATATACTTTGTGATGGTTTGTGGTTGACGGCTAATGGAACATTGTAAAGCACTGTTCTACACTCATGAGTGTGCCGCTTCGCAGACCGTAGCTGTAGTAAGCTCAGACAGTGGAACATACGCACACACACATACGCAGTGCCAAACAAAAATAAATCAGGCCAAACGCCTACACTCCAGTCCTGAAGCAACTTATCAAAAAATATTTATTGTGTGTCTGCAATGTGCTATAAGACATGGAAACTTTTACAAAGTCTTAAAAAACTAAAAGCGTGTTTAATTTTTTTTGCAGATTTTGTATGTATGTGTGTGTTTATTGTCAGTTCCCCTCTTTAAACACATACAAAGCCATGTTCGTATGTAATAAATAGATAGTGTCAGTTTCTCTATAGCCATATTAGTGGAATGGCTCTATAGATGGTGTTCTGACGCTTTGGTCCAGACCAAAGTACATCAGCAACTAGTTGGTGGACATGAATTTTGAAATTTGAAAATATTTCTGCAATGCCCAGAGGATAAAATGAAACCATCATAAACTTTTTTTACAGACATTTCTACAATGTGTCATAATGACTTCAGTGACAGTGACCCTGCAAGTTTTCCATTAGTTTGTGGAACATACTGTATCATTTATTAGCACAGACCACAGAACATACAGCATTAGGACATTCAGGCAAGACTGGAGAAAGTCCTTTAGCATTTATCCTACACCATCCATAACAACAACAGTATTGAACATAGCAAGTCCATCCTAATGTGTAGAGTTACTTTGTTTAAAATTAATCTTCATCAAAATAATCCCACAGCTATTAACATTCCCTAGCCATCCCTGGTAAATTAAGATTTTACATGAGGTGAGTTTTTAAACTTTTCTGGATATGGTCTACAATAGATATCAACATTCAACAACCAAAAGAGAAAACTGAGAGCCTCTCAGATTTAAAGGGGAGGCAAAGATATGGTGTTCTCAGGGCCATAACAGACATGAGACACACATTGATATCATTCAGTATGATTTTACCAAGGACATTAGTTCCCTTGCAACTACATATCCATAAATCTGCTTAGAAACTTTTCTTTGGCATCACCATAATCTATAGATACACTGCAAACAGGAGCTGCAGACAACTATTATAACATATAAATATAGCTTACAAATCTGTAGCTGGCATTATAATAGCCCATTAGATGAGTTTGTATGGGCTCTTAGTGTGATTTGTCTGTCAAAAATTGGTGTTATCACCCATTTAAGAAACAAAGACTCTGATTTAATTCATTTTCACCCAAAACATCAATTTACATTTAAGAAAAAGAAGCTATAACAACAAGCACCTCCATCTGTGGAAGAAAAATCCACTTTAAAATACACTCCAGACAAAATTTAAATTCAAGTACCCTAGAGAAATAAATCCTGTCTGAATGGGGCTTTGGTCTTGTTTTTTCTATTTCCTTTGCAGATAGAAAAGATGCCATACGGTAGGTGACATCATTGATGGTTAGGAGTTTAGGTAGGTAGACCAACAGTGAGAAAGAAAAAGAAAAAAAAGAAGGTTAGACTGAGTCGGTGTGTCTGCAGGTACTGAGCGTGACTGTGCACTCTGCAGAAACTTAAATCAATCTGTCATGCTGCTTGCTCATCTCAACCATTCAAAAGTAAAGGAAAACAGATGCTTTGATACAATAAGTTACAAGAGAGCAACATACAGTGGCCCAACATCTTAAATAACCATTAAATGTTAATAGCTAAAGTAACTCAATGCCTTTATTAAAACTGTAATATAAGCATGACACTAGGACAAACTTTCACTGTCTGCTGGCTTTGGGCATGGTCAGGTAAATATAATATCCTCGCCTTTTCTCTTAGTATGAATTATTCATTTACTCTCTTTTTTTAAGCAAACTAATGTCAACATGAATTGCCAGAATGCATTAAGAATTCCCCACATGTATTTGTGCGAATATTAACATTTATTACAGCATGCAGACAGGCATACTTCAGTTTTTAGGACTATTGTAGAAGTGCCACAGTGTGCCACAAGTTCATGTAAAAGGAGAGTTTAAAATAACACCATGCATTAAACAATAATGTGTCTTTTACTTCCGTGTTAATGGTGAAGCAACTAAGTGCTGGTCCCATGCTCTACTGTACCCAGTACCACCACCTAGTAGCAGTCATTTCCGCCACATGCCAAGAGACACGTTTCATTGGTTTTTCATTTCTGAATCGCACAGCAGAGATTACAGAAGTATCCATTGTTATGCTGAGTGGCTACAAAGAGAGGGGGAAAGCATTTTGTATGGAGATCTGTTTGCCAATTTCTCCATCTTTTGTGTAGACACAGAATGAGCAACGAGAGGGGAGCATCAAAATCCCATATGCAGAATTCATATGATTGCTATTATGGAGCAAGGTTTTGAGTTCTCTCAGAATGTGTCCACCTAATTGGATTTTCACAACATTCAAGAGCACAGCAAGAGAGGAAAAAACATGCAGGGGAAAAAGAATCAGCAGCAAGAAACAGAAACGGTCAATAGTACTCGGAAGTGTTTGCACCACTTTCCCTCTCCTGTTTCATCAGATAAAAATGTTTTTAATCAAACCAGACTCAAATTCAATGCAACAAATTCGAGAGCATCTGTTGCAACATGACTGAATGCAGTTACTTTGAGGGCCTGCGAAATAGCTCTTCAAGGCTGTGAATTGCAGTATCATCCGTTGTTGAAAGATATTGAAGTGTATTTGAGAGGAGCTGATTTAGAGTGAGCAGGTAGTGGGGCTCAACAAAGGCTGCTGGAAAGTGTGAATTTCCACTATTTCCTGCATGGGGACAGGCAGGCGGCTGCAGGCTAATCTGCAAATGAATGTGTGTAAGTAAACATGATGCATTTCACTTTGAGCTTAGTAGCAAACACAGTGAAATGCCAGTTAACATACAAACACGCATACAAATGCAAATGTATGGCTTGCACATATATGTACCCACTCTCAAACAAACACAGAAACACATACTGTAAGATCAGACCTTTGTTAAGAGACAATGCCACATTGCCTTTGACTTGAGGCATTTACCTCCACACTTGTTTTCCTTTCAATTTTTTCTCCTTTTCATTGTATTTCCAGTTTTTACAGAATGGGGGAATAAATAGTTGCATGCCCAGAGGAAATGGCTAGTTAAACGTGAAGCTAAATTAAGTTACAGCCATGATGATACACTGATGTCTCATGGTGGTTTCATGTGATGTGTGCTGGTCAGAGTCAAAGGATGCATAAGCTGCAGCTCCTAAATGAGAAGGTTTCCTCAGGTGATTCTTCAAATTGCTTCCAACAGCTGATTGTCTCTCACCTGCATATGTACTACCATCGTGATTTTGACAAACACAAGGTTTATTTATTGCATGCTAATTTTATTATCATATAGATTATATGTTATTTCAAAATGTTATTATTAAATGTTCCATTCCTTAGCACCTAACAAGGAACAAAATAGCCACAACCATTATGAAAATCTGTTTCACACTTCACAACCAGTGGATGACAAAACTGAGACTATGTGATTCCAATGGCCAAATCTTATCAGAGCTTACATCAAGTGGTACTTTCCAGCAAAAGAAAGTACCACATGATGTAACTTAAAGTGTTTTCCTGCCCAAACCAAAAAAAAAACAAAACAATGCGGTCACTGACAAATAGAGACCTCCATGCACTGACACACTGATGTAATGACTGGCATGGTGGCTCAGAGCTCTGAAAGGTGCAGAGGATATAGTGGGTGCAGTGATACTGAATCCCTCAGGGATAACACTTAGCATTCAGCATGGTACTGGCTTCTTAACTTTCCCCGTGAGTCTACAGGTATTTACACAAGCCAGTAGCTCCCTGTCTCCTTTTACAGCCCTGCTCTGCCCCTATGTCTCCCCTCTCTAGAGGGATACGGCAGTTGGTAAAAGATAAGCTTTGTGTCGTGGTAGAGGCAAGTGACACCGCTTCAACAACACGAGGATTTAGCCTGAGAACTAATGCCCTGCACGTGCAGGGAATCACCAATACTCATCCGCACCCATCTGCTGAAGTACAGCTAAACATAAATGGAAAAGCAAGCGTTTGCACGAATACACTCATGCTTGTGTAGACACATTCACAGAGTGCAATAAGCATAACAGAATCACCCAGGAGTTCACGCAGAGACAACTGGGTACACACACACAAAATGAGGTAATGAACAGCATCCTGCAGAAAATGGCCCCCAGCATGGCTTACTCTAATACTCACAAAATTGCCTTTAATTGGTGGAAGAGAATAAATCAATGCAAACCATGTTTAGAATACTGGCGGGGGGGAGAAAAGAGGGCAAAAATGAACACGATGGAACAAGGGCTGGCATGTGCATTTTAAAAGGCTGCACTACAATTGAAAAATATCCCATCACAGCATTGTTTTTGTACTTTGCAGTTCCTCTGTCTGTTACCATATAAATTGGTGTTACAAGTAAAATGCAACTTTTCATAGAGCTAGTAGACTCTAGATGTGAGCAGGCTGCAGCACCATATCTCCCCACTGTGAGTCAGTAAGCCTGATAAGTAGTGGGGAAGCCTCAGAGAGGCAAGTGGCCCCCAGGCGCCCTGCAGCTCAGCTCCCCTCACCCACAGCTGCTTTGATGAAAATTAGCTGTCAGTCCATGGCTCTCATCTGATCAACACAACTTCATCCATGGCTCACTGACCTTTACAGAGAGAGCAGGAGAAGGGTGTCTTCCCACTTCGAGTACAGATCAACACACTGAGAGATAAAACAATAACAACCTCAGAAGCTCAATGAGATGACACAGCAAAGAGTTTGACTTCTCATTGAAAGACAGGAGCCGGGAGGGCTGAGGTGTACAACACAATGTAGCTATGAGAATGTGGAGCATGTGGGTGAAACAGAAACAGAAAGTGGTGGTTAAGAACAGCAAATGGCTTGAGGGAGATAAAAGTCCAAACCATAGGTAAGAGGGACAGTGCTTTACTTAAGACGGATGAACCAGAGACAGATTATAATCTCCTGTATGTCACCTTCTCGAAAATGAAATTGCACATTTTCTCTTCAGTTACTCCAAAGGACTTGATATGCTTTAAAATATTCAATTTGAAGGCTATCCAGGTAAAATCCATTAAAGCCAGCCAGTAATGTCAATTGAATTAGGGGTGCTTCGTATAAAGCATGGATTCCCTTTTCTCTCGGCTGAGCGGCACTGCCAGCACCTTGTTTGTAACCACAAGACAGATGGGATTAGAAAAAGACACTGGCCACTAATGTAACGACACAGCTTCTCAAATCATGCATAACCACAAAGAACTACTAACAGTCTAATATAGAACAGAGGGAAAGTACTGTATTCTATTAGGAACTCGAGTCATATCTTTAAAATAAGTATCTGAAGTGCTTCAAGTCTGTTATGCAGCTGGTACTTGTTTGTGTGGTGAATTAGGTGGGATAAGGGCATTCAGTTCACCTACAAATTAGGAAATTAGCATAAGACTTTAGAGACTACGCAGTATACATACTGCGCATTGGTTTAGTTATGAGATCAGTTTGCGTCTTTGAAGTTAATAAAATAGTATTTATCTATGTATCAACCTATGTATCTATTTTGTACATAGCTCTTTACAAAAAAGAAAGATAAATGTTCGCTCTTTAGAAGTGAGTGGTACAATTAAAAGTATTGTATATATATATTGTATATTATATGTAATTAAAATTTGTCTTCATAGTGTATATTAGCTTAGTTGTATTGGTTGTCATCATTAAGGCATTGGTGAGCTACGAGGTCTCCTATGGCACCACCAGCTATAGGGTCACCAAAGAGGGAGAAGAAATACTTCAGCGTGAATTTAAGACAAACAGTCTACTTTTAATAGTTCATCTTGCCATCCAGTACCACTGAGACATTAATATTCACAAAACATCTCTCACATTGTACTTAGCATCTGATACTATGAGAAGACTGTAGGAGAATTCTCTATTAAGAGTCTCAAATAAATAGTTTATGTTATATATACACTATTTAAAAAAATAAAGGGAACACATAATCATTTCAAAGTAAGTCCAAGTCCATCACACTTTTGGGATATCAACCTGTCCAGTTGGGAAGCAACACTGATTGTGAATCAATTTCACCTGCTGTTGTGCAAATGGAACAGACAACAGATGGAAATTAGAGGCAATTAGCTAGACAACCCCTATAAGGGAATGGTTCTGCAGGTGGTGGCCACAGACAATTTCCCTGTCCTCATCCTTTCTGGCTGATTATTAGTTCACTTTTGCATTTTGCCAGTGCCCTCACCACTAGAGGTAGCATGAGGCGCTGCCTGCAACCCACAGAAGTTGCTCAAGTAGTGCAGCTCATCTAGGATGGCACATCAATGCGCACTGTGGCAAGAAGGTTTGCTGTGTCACAGCCCAACACCGTGCAGGCCAATTGGCATTAGCCAGAGATCACCAGGATTGGCAGATTTGCCATTGGCACCCTGTGCTCTTCACAGATGAGAGCAGGTTCACACTGAGCACATGTGATGCTGTGGAGAACGTTCTGCTGCCTTCAACATCCTCCAGCATGACCGGTTTGGCGGTGGGTCAGTGATGGTCTGGGGAGGCATTGCCTTGGAGGGCCACACAGACCTCTATGTGCTAGCAATGGTGCCCTGCCATTAGGTACCGGGATTAGATCCTCAGACCCATTGTAAAACCATATGCTGGTGCAGTGTGCCCTGGGTTCCTTCTGATGCATGACAATGCTAGGCCTCATGTGGCTGGAGTGTGTGAGCAGTTCCTGCATGATAAAGGCATTGATGCTATGGACTGGCCTGCCCATTCCCCAGACCTGAATCCAATCAAGCACCTCTGGGACATCCACCGACGCTACAGACTGCCCAGGAGTTGACTGATGCCCTGATCCAGGTCTCGGCGCAAATCCCTTAAGGGGAACATCCGTCATCTCATCAGGAGCATGCCTAGACGTTGTAGGGAGTGCATACAGGCACATGGAGGCCACACACACTACTGAGCCTCATATTGAATTGTTTTGAGGAATTTCCACAGAAGTTGGATCAGCCTGTGATCTGACTTTTTCCGCTTTTATTTTGTGTATGACCTCCATGGGCTAATGATTTTGATTTCGATTGATCATTCATTCATTCATCTTCTGAACCGCTTAGTCCCTGCAGGGGTCACGGGTGTGCTGGAGCCTATCCCAGCCAGCCAGCTTACGGGCAAGAGGCGGGGTACACCCTGGACAGGTCGCCAGTCCATCGCAGGGCCACATATAGACAAACAACCATTCACACTCTCACTCACACCTACGGGCAATTTAGAGTCCCCAGTTAACCTAACCGCATGTGTTTGGACTGTGGTAGGAAGCCGGAGTGCCCAGAGGGAACCCACGCAAACACGGGGAGAACATGCAAACTCCCTGGCCGACCCCGGGAATCGAATCCATGACCTTCTTGCTGTGTTATTCATCGAGATATATATATATATATATACAGTATGCAGTATATATACAATATACAGTATATATATATATATATGTGATTTCTTTGGTAATTTCATATATATATATATATATATATTTATATGAACTGAACTACATATATATATTTATATGAAATTACCAAAGAAATCACATACGTTTATCCCTTTTAGTTTTCCAATTTCTGATTATCATCAGATAGCAATGACAGACTTTTAGACACATATGCACCTGCAACAGACAATACTTAACCTTTTCTTTTTGATGATCGCCTCAGTCCAGTCACTTCATTTATTCACAGCTGTATTTACTGGATTTTGACTATTTTGACTGGAAATAGCAGCTGATATGACATAAAACCTCACCTTAGGGTGATTACTCCTTTAGATCTGGCACCCAGCAAGCAGGGCCACAGCAAGATAATATTTTTGGTTCTTGATGTAGGCTGAAGTGAACGTGTTTACCTCCAGTTTTCTTTTGTTTTGCCTCCAGCTAACACCATGATGACATAGACTGTGTTTGGCTATTGAAAATATAATGATAGCTATCTACCTTATTTTCCTGCATACCAAACAAGATGACCTTTCAAATAAGCGGCAAAGCACTGCCTTCCTCCAGTCCACCACCACTGCCAAGGAACCTGCAGCCTGTAATTTAAATCGCACCTCACCTCACAGTGGACAAATCTTAATATAGTTAATGCAGAGTTAATTATCACCACAGCTGGTGGTGCCCTTGTCCTGTACATTTGACAATACATTATTCAGCTGTGACTGACAGGTGACACAGCCCATGACAGGCCTGGTGACACTGTATTGAAGTGGGCAGCAGAAATTGTGTCCCTGTTCATTATATGTGGCCAGAGAACTGAGGACAGCTGATAGACTCACCTGTCAGAGCTACAGTCATAGAGCTCTTAAGGCACAGGCCTCTTTCCCATCCCACCAGGGACAAGAATCCTTTAATATCACTTACACACATACATTCACTGATACGCCCATTAAGTGAGGATAACAAAGCTTCATATGGACGTTCATATGTATTTATACACATTCTTTAAATACTAAGAAACTAAAAAAATCAAGCTACCCGCAGAAGTCCTAGCCAATGGTCGTTGTTTCCTGACTTTTCACTTCCATGTACACTTGTCGCAATATAGGATGATGAGCATACAACGGACAGTGAAAACAAAAGGTCTACTCTTACCATATATTAAGATATGGTTTAAGTATTAAAAAAATAAGCCATACTTTAAAAGCACCCTAATATTTGGTTCACCTTTCAACAATATTCTGACTGCTGGCCAATCTATGCATGTAGCAGAGTTGGTTAATATGTAGTATACATTGTAAATACTTTTCTGATGGTGCAACAATATGATTGTCCCATCAGTTACACCTACAAAAGTATGGAACCTAATATGCAATGTGATGAAGATCACTCCGCTGAGGCAGTTTGGAAAAAAAAATTCTAACTCTTTGTGTCTTTCTTAAGAAACTTTAAAGCCTCTTATTAGGCTGCCTACCTGCTACAGTTTTCTGTCATGGTCCCTGGTCTCCCTGTCTGTCTCTTTCCCTTATTTGGTATGATTCCTGTTCCCTTCTTCACTCATTGGCTATCCTGACTGCACTGATTCTACTCACCTGTGTCCTCCCCTTTATAAGCCGGTCTGTTTGGCGCTTTCCCCCACTGGATAATCTGCAGATCACCCTGAGAGAATCTATGCTACATGTTTTCTTTTGGATCTATGTTATCAACCGGACCTGAGCTGACTCGACCGGACCTGAACACTGCCTCTAGCCTGAATCTTGTCTGAACCAAAACTTCTCCCACAAAACCGTGAGTCTTATTTTCATGTATGTTATGACCTATTTCTGGATGGACTTCTGATTAAGGATTTTGGACTTCATTACTGTAGTTTGTTGTTTGGACTGGCCTGATGGATTGTGAACCTGTGTTCACAACTGCCAGTACTCTCTCACTTCCTGTTATCCCTCCTTTCGCTCTGCCAGCCATACCTCATGCCTTTATGGTTATCATTTCAGAACTCCAGAATATCTCACTCACCTCAATCTCAGCTGGTCATCATCTACTCTTGCAGTGTTGCCCTCTTATCCATCTGCCAACTGTGTACACCCGGACATGAATTCAGCCCACTCAACTTATTTCCACTCACGCTCTTCACCGCCGACTTCCGACACCGCTCTACAAGCCCCGCTCATACTCACCTCTTATCTGCACATACTTACCTGCCATCTCCTGCTAATCATTCCCTGGTCACTGTTTACTCTGGCCAGCATCATTGCTGTTATGGTTTACTCTCACAGCTTTTTACAGACACAGCAACACAGCAACACAATTTAAAAACTGCTACAATAATAAGTTTTTTAATTTCAGCTAATAAAATTGACATTTCTATGGCCTATAACAAGACCATTTCCCATCAGTCCTAGATGTTTGTGGGCTAAATAGGCTAAACAGAGGCAAATGCATGAGGGAGGGGTCAAGTGTAGTCTGATAAAAACAGAAAGACACTGAGGAAGTTTTTAGACACCAGTTGAACACTGAAAGAATTATTTTAGAAAAGGATGTTGATGGCCTTCTTTGAACCAAAACAGACTCAATTCTATGGCAACCTTGCCCCTCCTGTCCTGTTTCTGCTTTGTCACCCAACTATTGAATTGTAATGAGAGAGTCTATGCTACTTGTCTTCTTTTGGATCTGTGGTATCGACCCACAAATATGAAATTAATTAGAACAGATAAGAGACAACATTTGTCCCATTTTCACTTTCTTTGAAGTTGTTTTATTTAATGAACAAAAAATCTGTATCCAGTGCTGCAGTGGTTAGTGATGATCTAATAAAATAGAAAGGGGAATGTGCTTTGTTTATTCATAAAGACCAATGTAAAGATGCTAAATGATGGGTCCCTTTAAGTTACTGAGGCTAATGTAATTGATTCTAAACCATGCAATGGCTGCAGAGCTCTAGGCCTTGTTATTCCCAAATAAAATTAAATGGTGTGACACAGCTAACAGTCTGTGAAAACTTCCTCTGGTACACCTGTAAAGCTACTGTATGCTATGCTATCTAAACACACTAGGGTACCGTGGAAGAACCATGCAAAGTAACTCATCAACATGTACAATATATACTACACATGCTCAAACATATTCATATCTTTGTGTGCATACCTAAGAGGGTACAAGATCCAAAGAAACCAGTACTACTGCCATGAATTCAGACATTATCACACAGCTGCATGCTCTCTTCACACATAGCTTACATCTCAGGCACTCTGTCATCAGTCTCCTGTCTTGCAATGTCTATTAGTAAGTGCATGTCATGTACTATGTTGATTAAGGAGATGCATTAACTGATGCTTATTTCATGGCTAGTTATTTCATTGACAGGAGTGTGTTAAAGAGGCTGATTAATGACCGTCTGTCTCTAATGACTCAGTGTCATGAAGTATCTGAAGAGACAAAGAGAAGCAGAGGAAAGGAAAGAAAAGGAAAGGGGAATACAGTTTGGAATCCACTGTAAGTGTTGCTTCTTACTCGTTCTTCCTTGTGTCTATCTGTCCAACATTTAATTATCGTTTCTACTTTATTTGTTAGCAACCTTGAGCCAATACACACAAGAGCACATATAAACACACACACACACACACACACACACACACACACACACACACACACTTTTTTCCACTTACTGCTAAGTGCGCATTATTGGCAGTATGCTTCATTTCACCTTAGCTAAGGCTGTTTACTCGGCATACACTGTGAGCTAATGAGACTGTGACAATTAATACAATTGTTTACACAGTGCCGATGTTGTCGCTGTTAAAATGCTTGTGATGAAGTTCTTTACAGTGCCAACAGTAACCTCTACAAAGAAAGGAAATGTATTAGAGCTAGTGTACTGTGACAAATATTTGCAAGTAACACACTACTCCGCCATTAAAAGAAGAGCCACAGAAGAGACTTTTCTCATGGGAACAGATTGAATCTGAACGTTTGTAATGAGGACACACATTTCTGTTTGCCATATGTCTAATAAATGCAAGAGATCCACATTACAAATTTTATAGCTACAAGATAGCGACCTTTGGTTGTTGTATCTCAAGGTGGCAAGGTTTCCTGCATAATGCTTATGTGACATTGCAAAGCCATGTGACATGAATATCAACCTCCTGACTTTATTCTTACTGTAAAGTGGAGCTTGAAATTACTTTGCTATGTTTATGCAGGATATCTTAAGTTACCTGTCATCTGTCTGAAGCAAGGGAACAGCACAGCTCAAGATATTATCTTTGCTGCCATCGGCTTCAGACACATAGAACAGATGTGCAAACAATGTCAGGGTCACAAACATTACAGACCTGAGAACGAGCTGCTTGTAACCATGTTGGTCTCAAAGCTTTGCAGTGTGAGGGGAGTGCTGCAGTTTCTGCAAAAGGATATTGTGCCATTTTACAGTTCCAAGACTCAGGAGGATGGATATAGCTGACACTTGCGTCCTCTGCTCAGCAGCAAGGAGATGGGGACGTCACACAGTAAATTGCCGACAGAACAGGAAAGCTGAATCCTGTGAAATTTGCATTTTAACAGCTACAGTATACAAAAGTGTCAAGAGCCACTGTTATACAAGATGATACTTAAAACCAGGAAAAGGTAAGGGGGGATATTTGAAGGGAGTCTGATGAAAACTGTTGGGCAGCAGAATTCCCCTGAAGAAACATATTAAAGAAGTTTATACTGTATACGTTGGCATTTTTACACCTGCCAAAGTGTCCCATCCTAACTTCCTTTGACTGTTATGAAGGACTACAGCAAAACCACTGCACTGATACAAATTAAGGAAATTTTAGTTAATGAGTTAAAAAAACATGACAGCTTTTAGACTTTAGGTAGGCAATAATTTGCGATAATGATTTTTTTTCCTAATCTCTGAATCGTTCTTCCTGGTGCACTAAGCTGAAAATGCTTTAAATATGAACATTCTTTCAGTGCCTCTTTAGTGTTCAGTTCATGTTGTCCCGTTGCTGTTTTAATCAAGATTGTATGTATTTTATTGTGATCATTCAATTAAGATCCTTGAGTATCCTATTCAAAGTATCAAAAGTGAGATGAATATGTAGCCTCAGAGTATGACTGAATGGGGCAGAAAGGGAAGCTGGAGGTGAATTATCAGTGTGAATGTGTTTGACTTTTTAGAATAAAATCAAGTGAAGTAGATAAAGGTCACTGTGAACACATCAGGCCTACAAAGCCACCTCTGGGCTTTGTTGAGAGTTCAAAACTAGCATACATTCACTAAATCAGATTTTTTTTTTTTTTTTTTTTTTGACTTTTAAATGTGTTCCTTTTAGTTATATGCAGTGTTTTTGAGCAGCCTTTGAAATCTAGATTTTTTTTTGTTCTGGTAGGATGGGTGTGGTGGTGAAGACCAATACATCAATTGTTAAAACCCTGTAGGGGAGTGAAGTGGCCTCAAGAGCTATCAATATGTCATGGACAGCATTTTGTGCCATTAACCTTTGTCTTCATTGTTCTCATAGATTTATTGATTAGGACACAGAACTAAATTTGTGACCAATACTTGCTGTCATTGCAAAACTATGGACAAAAATGAATACCCTTGTCCTTATCTAAAATCAAAGTTCTTCAATAAAACATTTTGTTTATTACCTTACATCTGGATACTAACACCTCAAAGATAATTGTACCATACAATTTCATTCAAAAGCAAATGCCTACTGGGCCACAAATGTACAGTATGTTCAGTGCCATGTACCTTACTCTTAAATTCTCAGGCTAGAAAACTTTTTTTTCCCAATTTGTCTAGTCCACATAACCATATTAAATTCAATTAAATTTGATGTGATCTAGATTTGATGATTTGTCCCTTGTATTACTCACACTGATACAGTAAACAACTTTGAGGGGATGACATTTCTGATTATTGTTATTTAAATTAAGGGCCATTTTGCCTGGAGAGAAAAGGGTCCCTGGTAGAGAGGTGATCAGAAAATCCATAATCTCTTTTCTTGCCCTCAAGGTGACATCTGTTTTAAAAGAGCTCTGATCTGAACTGATACAAAAGGACTTTCAAAAGCCATTTCGCTGTCTTTTATTGTGTGCATGTGTATGGGCACATCACTCTATGCATGTGTGTGTAAGAACTTCTGCTGATGTCCTCTGTCCTGCAGAGAAAAGGCAGCTCCAATGACTGTCTGAAAAGGTCCCACAGAAGCCTCATCACTGGAAGAAAAAGAGCTGAACCGTCACCCTTTTCTAAGAACGCTATTATGCCTCTTAGGGGATGACACAAAATGCTCTAATCTACTTATATAAGCTTCAACGCTAATCATGCTGGCCACTAAGCCATTTTTTAGTCTCATTCATCCCGTTTGGTATTTCATACTACAACAGCTTCATTAACGTGTTTAACATTCTAACTAAGATGTGTCTTGAACACTGACAGATCAATACTGTGCACTGATTGTCAACTTACTCTTGCTATAGTTCTTTTAGTCTAAGTAAAGCCCACAATGTCATCCTGACCCAAACACACAGGCTCATCTTTGCCTCATTCTGTGCATGAGGATGGTTGCTAAACACTGAAGGCTACCGATGGCACACAGTAACCACGTCCCAGTTCCTGTGCTCAGCCAGCTGGTGCCCCCTCTCCTGCCTGATCTCTTGGCCACCCTCTCTCACCAGTGTGGGACAGCTATCTCTCAGTATCAGCTGGAAATGTGATGGATGACAAGTGGAGGAAGAGAGAACAGGACTCCTCAGAGCCCGTCAGACTCACTCCCTCTACCCATTAGTCTTCCATTTAGCCCAGCACTGGCCCAGCCACGCTGGTCACACACACGCTTGAATTTCCTGGTCAGTGATGAATTTCTAACCTTGCGTCTGCAGGATGGACCTGCTGTCTTCTTTTACAGGAGAGAGAGAGGCCACCGTGCTTCACCTCTCTCAGTCACAACTCAGCCACTCAGACCCTTAACTTTGCTTCACTTTTCTTTCCCCAGTGTCAGATAGTGCTAATGCTACAGGAGGAGCTGTCATATTCTCAGTATCTGTCTATGCCAAATATGTACTGTGGAGGAGAGCACCACTCCCTGCAGGACAGTCACATACTGGATGAATATATTGTGAAAAGCCAAACTGCAGTGAAACAAAAGGGCAAATTGGACTTTTTAACTTGACAGTGAGAAACCCAGGGTCAGCTGGTTTAGAAAGTTGTTTTCTTTTTCTTTGGTGCCAATGGGCTTGTCAAAGAGTCCTTGATGCATCTCGCCACAGATCTGCTGGAAATGTAATTTTGCAGCCTGCTAGGTAACTCACAGGTTCATTGATTAGGTTTGGGAGATCAAGCAAGCAGTGACATGCAGAAAAGATCACAGAACGCCTGCTGAGAATTGATTGATGTTGTCGATCAGCTCCTTCTGCAGCCCTAACAAGGGCCCAGACCTCTAACATCTGCCCTGGAAAAACTCGTGCTGACCACAGAAACACTGACATTGAAGGCACCAAATTAACAAGTAAAGGCTGTGACCTTTGGAAATGCCAGACAGTTGAATAACATAACCAAATTTGGAAAGGCATGTGAAATGCCAGAGTTCGGAATGAGAGTGGTCAAATCTCAAGGTGTTGGGGTGAAAATGAGACAAGGTTGAAATATTTAGCAGAAAGTTCCTCGAATTGACTAAAAATTATTGAATAACTTTAGTTTGATTAGTAATGAGGAAAAGATTATCAATATATCACTCATGCAAAATGAAGTGCAACATCAAATTGAAACAAGAACCTCAAGTGCCATACTGTGAGTGCGAGCCTATAAGTTACAATATCCCACCACAACTTCCTGGCATAAATCTCATCTTTAAGTCATTTCACGTTCTATCCCCATATTTTTTTTTTTTTTTACGAGAACAGGTTCTCTTCCAGTTAATAGCAGCTTCTTCCTCAGATTACTACGGGAAGAACAGAATTAAATGTAAAGGGGGCTTGCATTTTGATAATGCTCAGCATTTGTCTGTTTCCTGGAGCTGACTGAACGAGGGGATTGTTATTAAAATAGTACACCTAACAAAAGAGAATTTTATACACTGCTGTTTAAAAGTCTGGTGTCTCTTAAAAATGCCCTTTTTCCGCTGTGAGGACATAACCGCAAAAGACTTGATGAATGATGAATGTGTGCACTGTATGTCTGAAAGATCTGATGTTATAAAAATCTATATTTCTTTGAAAAACATGGACATATCTAAGTGAATGGCAATGACACACACACACATTGTACATCCCACTGACATATGCACTTTGGCTACATAAAAATAAGCCCAATAATAAAAATAAAATCAGCGTGAGCAAGTCAGCGTGAAGCTTTCCATATTGGAGACTCTGACATTTCCCCCCCTGAATTCAAAGTTGATTTGACAGAAGCAAACACAAAATAACGCATACAAGCAATCAAAGAAAAGCACTTACTGTAAGTATCAGTTAGATCAATACAACAGGTAAGGAAATAATGTACCATACTGAAGTGGTGTGTGATCAGTATGAATCCATAATGTGATGGCACAGTATGTGGCACAGCATTGTAATAATCTTGGATTAAGCTGAAATGTGTACAAAAGGATGCTGTATGTTGCTCAGTCAGGAAGTAAGTCCAAAATAAAAGATTCAATTAAATTTTGGATGCATTTTGGTTATCTCCAGTGAAAGACAATGCAATGCTGCCAACTTTGTGGCAACATTTTTGTTAAGGCCCTTTTCTGTTCCAACGTGACTGTGCCCCAGTGCACAAAGCAACGACTATAAAGACATGGTTGAATGACTTCAGTGTAGAAGAACTTGACTGGAACACACAGAGACCTGACCTCAACTCCATAGAGCACCTTTGGGATGAAATTAAATGAAAACTCTTTTGTCCATATATGTGTATATGAATACATCAACCCTGTCTCCTTAAAATTATATTCCTATGGAACTATACAGCAAATGTAGTAAATACAATCATTTGGTGATTATACTGTGATGCTACATATTTCTGAGAATTAATTGAATTGAATGAATTAAATGCTTATTTCCATTTATTAATGAAAGGCAAGTTGCAACAAGACGATTAGGATGGATGGAGGGAGTTTAATGTGCAGGGCTGACTAGTCAGTGGACGCGAGTTTGAGACAAACAAACAAGCAAGCAAGAAAAGCACTTTGGTTAGGGTTAGAGAAAGACTGCAGTTTTGTTTAATGAAGACATTGTGTGTGAGGTGATTGTGACAAGTCAGCCAACAATCCTTTCCTGACCTTAACGAAATTTTTCTTTGAGTAGTTGAATCGACCACTAAAATCTTTAATAATGCTGTTCTTAAGAAAATGAAAATTTTGAAAAACTGCAAAATGAAGCTAGATCAGCTGTTTTGTCTGGAAAACTTTATCTGATTTATTTTTTATCAGTGTATTTGAGACATGCCATTTAGTTTAACAGTGATCATATCCCGATAATGTTTATAGAAAACATAATGGGTTTGCAATTATGTTCCAGATTTGTGAAAAAGGATTTGTGATTGCAGTTTAGTTGTATGGAAACATAATCTTTGGCTGGACTGAGTTAGAAAATACAATGATGTAACCAAATATAAATTAACATTTTTAGACTGAGTCCGTGGCCTAGAAGTAGATTGACTGAATTACAAGACGACAATTAATACACACCTACTATATGACAGTTGTTCAGTTATTCCATTCAGATTTAAAAGACGAGCTCAGAACATATAAAAGATGTTTCTGTCTCTTAATCTAGTTTGTTATACTGTTTTGCCTAATTTCCAAGCGCTAGTAAAGCATCACCAGAGAGTTTTCTTCTGTGGGTTATAACTGATAGCCAGTAACAAGAGAAGGAAAGCTTGAAGAGGCCTCTCACTTGTGGGAAAAAATGAGTTGGTAGCTATGGAAACATGAAAAAAAGATGTTTGGATTAGTTTAATTAAAAAGTATGAAAAGCATCTTAACACAAAGGGTTTCCTGCATCCTAATTAACATGAATGTGGGCACAGTGTTCCAGGGTCACTGAGGGGTGATGTTTAGTAGCAAATCAGTACAGGAAGAAGGAAAAATCCTTCCTGCTGTATGAGGCTCTGCCGGAAATCACCAGTTCGATGCAGGTCTAAGGGACGGGGTCACACTGGGGAGTGTGATCACACAATCTGTTGCTAGGTACATGTTTTATAGTCCTGATCTATCAGTCAGATATAAAATAGTTGAAACAAAAGTGCAGATGAACCAAGTAAATGCTACATTTGAAGTGGTTTCTAACATGGCATTGCACAGAGGTCGCTAGAATCAGGACAGCGATTATGTCAGCTGGATAGGGATGGATAGGAAAAGCAACCTGTCACATCACCTCTAAATATCACATACTATACTCTGCCTGGATAAGATACACAAAATGAGCAAACCTGTTAATAATAATAAATAATAAATAAAATGTTGGTGTCACAGTCACAAAAGCAGACTACTCAACACAGTGAGGCTAAATTAGGCAAAATAAATGCACTGTGTCCTTCTCTTTTGTCTTTTGGCTGGACTTCCAGTTTCTAGAATTTAAAACCAATAGAGAACTAGAGCAGGTACTGATTGTTTTGGTCCCAGTGGAGCTTATGTCCGCGGGCTTTTCACACATTGCCCACCATTATGCCTCCTCAAAGGTCAAATCACTAAGTTAAATTAAAATAACAGCCATGGGAATGAAAATTAAAAAAACAACATGCACCATAAAACATTTGTCTTTTTAAGCTGACTAGTGCTGAGAGTGCAGCACTGAGTGGACTGAGTATCCAAGGACTTTGGTTTGCCAAACTCTATCAAGTAGCAGATGAAAAAGTCTGAAGTGTTGATGAATAAAGCATACATTACAATTGATACACTGATTGATTGATTCAGCTCTTTACAGTTATAGTGACAGTATGAACAAAAGGACAATGTATTCTCACAGTAAGATGCAATGGCACTGTTCTGAAAGTAACTGAACACTAGGACAACTACTAAGGTATTACTAAAGTATTACTAAGGCAAGTATTATATTATATTAATATTATATTAAGAGTGGTATCAGTCCTGTTTAGATCTAATTAGCCATCAAAAACGAAAGAGAACTATTTTTGAAAGGATGAAATCTTACTAATGAAGGTTATGGACTTACATTGCACATGTTGATGTTTAAATAAGGATTATTTTATAATAGTTTAAGTAGTCAAGCATCTTTTTTCAAATTGGTTGGCTTCATTCCTCATGCGTTTTGGCATAAAACAAATACAATTGTATTAAATGGACAACATTTCATCATTACATATTTTAGTAATACTAATGGTGCATTCACTTTAGTTACATATTGTATGTTTGGTGGAAAGACATTTCTTTTTTCATTAACGCCTCTCGCATTATCTGGTTGTCAGAAGAATGTAGGAGTGAGCTTTGAGAATCACAGTGTCTCTAATTGCTGACTAGCTTTTTTATTTACGTCGCATATCAGCAAAAATGCGAGTAATTACAATAATTAACCACTGTCAGTGAACAAGTGGTATTTAAGAAAGTCAGGACAGATAAAATACAACCAGCTACCCTGCCACTGGCAGAGTTTTAGGGGCACATTAGCGTCCATGAATGTGAATAACAAAACCATTCAATTTAGTCTTAGTGTCTTTCCTCCAAGAAACAGCTTTAAATCATAACTCTGTCCTGCCTGACTCCTAATGCTGCACAGCAACATTCAAGGTCTAACAAATGATACAATCAAAGTGAGGCAAAGTGCAGACACTTAAGGGTATACTGTGATACCCTGCACTGCATATACAGGGGCTTCCTGAGGGTGATGGATGGCTAGTTCTAGTACACTTGACATGAAATCAAATATATAATTTAATCATTTATTTTAGAAAATACTCATCTATAATAATAAATTACCACTGAAGAGCACTGTGAGGACTATCATAATAACCAGGGAAAAATATAAATAAAATACATACACATACATACATAAAATACTGGCCCTAAATTATACATGGAGTACTGTAATTAATTATAAAAAGGTGCTTTGATCATGTTTATGCTTAGAAGGGAATAAAAGAGTGAGGGGCAAAAGACAGTGGATTGAAAAAGCTGACCCATTAATTAGCACTGAATAACAGATAGAATGAATTATTGTAATTCAATTCAGTCACTCTACAAAGAAATAATTAGCACTGCATGTATAATGTAGACTGTGGGGAATGTATTGTTATCTCTGTGGCTCTGTCCTTGTCAATATATGCATCAGTGGCGAGAGCTGGGCCTCTATTAACCTTCCAACATGATTTTTGATTGTGTGTATTTAATACTCATCAATATTTAATTAGCACACTAATGTTACCTGTAACAGTAGGTCAAAGGTGATTGTAGAGCTGTAATGATATTCTATCTGTAAGTAAATGTAACTAAACTTACAGAGACAAATACTGAAATCAAAGGGCAGCCTTTGTATCTTAGAGGTAAGTATGTTTATTTGATAATTGTAAACAGGAAAATTTGAGCACAAATTGTTTTGTGTTTTCTTTTTTCTAAAGAACTTATTATCACACAAAAAGCAGGAGTAGGCAAATGAGTAAAACTTGAGAGAGGTTCTCATTGCACATTTTTAACAGTAAACACCTTAATTGACAATAGAAGATCCATGTGCTGCTCTAATTAGATAATAATAGACACTTTCTCTGTAAGTATTTTGCAGAAGAGAGCAACTGCAAACAACTTCTATGTTTTCTTCATCTACACAAACTTCCCTCTATGCTTATGGATGGTTTGTCAACAGTATACAACACAGTAAAAAAATGAAATGTTACTTCCACTTTCTAATGCCACATTCCACTCATGGATGTGGACATATGTATTTTCCTCTTAAGTTTGGGTGTACACTATAATGTTGGAGATGAATGGCAATGGACAGGATGCACACGCCTAAATAACCCCATATAGTGTCTTCATAAAGTATATATATGTATAAGTAGTATCCTACAGTATTTCTTTATGTACAATAGTGGACTAAGCAGTGGATTATTTATTTCTATTTTATGTTACAAGTGGGTCTTATTAGAAGTAAAGTGAACACAAAGCAAAGAATAGGATGCTGGGATGCATGAGAGCAAGTGAATACACTGGTCAGTTTTTATAACCATGACTACCTTTCTAACTCAGCAAACACTGTCAAGGGTGGCCAGGACAGCCTCTAAGATGGAAAAGATGTCAAGAGACACTAATATAAAATCATATCTCATACATGAATGCAGACACCACGTTGCAAATTGTTGGTTTGTTCATTTTATATGCTTTTCTGGGCTTTTCAGCCTCTTTCACTTGACAGTTTCTCCTTTAAGTCTGCTCTTCATCAGATGAAATGCATGTCCAATTGGGTTAAGGCTTAGTGACTGACTTGGCCAGTCTATGTTTAGATCATTGTCTTGCTTCTCCTAATCTTGCTTTCATCAGTCCATAAAACTTATGTTTTATAACTTCTGCTCCTCATCTCTGTTTCTGCAAATTCTAACTTAGCTTACCAAAATGCACAGCTGTCGGCCCAGTGTCGGTCCAATGCCTCTGAATTAGTTTTCCTGTTTTCTCAGATTCATAATAGCTTGCTTTGCTTCCATAGGCCGCTCTAGACTTCATTTTGATTTATCAGTTCTTATGGTGGTCATCATAGGCAAAACACAAAAGTAGGTAATATAAATGCTATTCCTGAGCGTACCATAATGTCTTTTCTCTCCAAGCCCCCTTGGAGCTGTGAGCGAGCAATGGTGGCTATATGCGAGCTATGCACCACTTTTCTCTGCACTCTCACATCACCGCTCTCTCTCTCTGTGTACCCAGCTTTTGGCTGCAGCGTTTGTTAACAGGACCTCAGTCAGCCATTGGCAAGGCCAGGCCACACACTATATCAGCTAATAAAAATGTAACAGACATAATGGGACAAATTTAAATCTGCAAGCTCAACATAAATGACGGTGATATTTGACACCTTATAGCACCCATCGTGACACCTTAATGAAGATGTGAGGAGACTCTTTACTACTAAAAATTTAACAGCCTTTCAGAATTTAAAAGTGCTGTGCATGTGGGTTATGCATTTGTAGTAATGCGTGTCATTGCATTTATTTTCATTGTTCACTCTATTAAACCATTTTAACAGAAGAGACAGTAGTTTGTTATAGAAATGCTCAAGCAATCTGCTGCAGGTTGCCAAATCACACTGAAACCTCTCACAAACTAAATATAAACAAACTACAAAGATATCATTCATAATGACTGGGAGATATCTGACGAGACTTATTTAATGCATGTTTAAAGCAGGTTTTTCAGATACATTTAGTCTTAATCATCTATATCTAGTCCCTGGAGTGCTTGTTTCTCCCACTAGAATAGAGAAGCTCTTTTAGGAAATTGGCTTATGGCTTCGGTGCCTGCCAATAAATGACAGGGCATTTTCTTAGTCTTTCATCACATAACCCCCAGTGCAGAAGCATCCCAGTGGCTGCTGATTCAGAGCTTGTTTATAGCCAGTGATGAAGTCTTTCAAATGAGATTGAACTAAAGAATCTGACATGAGTATGTGACCACTGAATTGAAGAGAGGGGATCTCCCACTGGGCATAAGCCAGAGATAATTTTTGTTCTTGTCCAATGCTTAACATGGGCAATTATTTATTTCTGTGAAGCAATATTGGTCTTCATCTACAAGTTTAAAGCTAAAACAACAACAGCTTACACCTCACTTGCCACTCTGTCAACTTACGGATCAGAGTGTGTGTTTGGAAGTTGTATATTTAAAAGATTAAATGATTCTGTTAAATTAACATACAGTGTAAAGAAAATATTATAATTAAAAGCAAAGAACTACTGCATGTTGCTCATGTACATTACACTTACACTATGCAATTAAACGATTCAGCCTCATTAAACAAATTTTAGTATTACGCAAAGATAATCTGAGTAAATACAAATGCATCTTTTAAATCATGATTTCAAGGGACAAAAGTTGTACAAATATGCCTTGCCCTATGTGAAAACGTAATTGCCAACCCTTGCTAAATCATGAATGAACTGTGATTAACCCTATTTATTGGAAAGCTGAGTTCAATTGCACTTGCCACAACCATGCCTGATTACTGCCAGAATCAAGACATCACTTAAATAGAAGCTTCCTGACAACGTGAAGCACACTAAAAGATCCCAAAAATCAACACATTATATTGAAGAACAAATGAGAAACAAAGTAATAGACATGTATCAGTGTAGAAAGGTTTCCAAATCCATTTCCAAAGCTTTTGGATTCCATTAAACCATGATGAGAGCTATTATCCACAAATTGAGAAAACATGGAACAGTGATGAACCTTGTGTGTGTTTCTAGCTTTACTAAAGTATTTTTATGGTTGGGTTCAGGCACCCACAGCACTGGCTAGGGTCAGGGAAATGTTGTGGGCTGGGTTAATATAGAAAAATCTAACAGATCACTTCACCCACAATGTCTGCATGAACATTTAAACACAATTAAAACACAAACACAGTCTGTCTCTAAACCTGACCAAAGTTCAGGTCATGTCCAAACCAAACCTCATGCAGGACCGCCTTGCACTTTATAAGCCTGCCATCCGCCCCAACCACCACCTTGTGACTCACTGTGCTATGTCATTTGCTAGCATATGTTCGGATGGTGCTTTCCCACTGCCCTTGATAATCAGTGTTGAGGCCTGGCTATAGTCAGATATAGCCATGATTCTCTGCCTCAGTAGTGGTTGGTCAGCTTTCCCTTTATTGCCTTAGAGGCTTGGAGATCGTTTTTTACATTGTAAAAATATTATACAGTCATATACTGTAATTCCATGCTGCCATAAATGCTTAGCCACAATTTTGACTGTTTGCTGTGCTCTTACAGACTTTTGTGACTTGGTTCAACACTTTAAAACAAAATACAAAAAAAAATAAAATAAAATAATAATAATAATAATAAGCACAACAAAATTTCAGGTTTTGCTATGGGTACCCGATACTTTGCATTTTCTAATCAAACTGTCTCCCAAAAATTACATTCCTATGCAAACACATTGCACAAGATTGATGCTGTGAAAAACAAGATCTGGAGAGGGACTTGTAGGAGCAGAAAGAGGAAGTAAAAGGTTCATGTGTGAGTCGTTCTCCCTGATTTGCTGCAGAACCCTGTGCTTCCTCCCAGATGGCAATCTGTGCTTACAGTATATCATCACCGTCCAGTGATTAGAGCTGCCACCTGTTACACCGCTGCAATCAGCTGTACACACTAGTATACAAAACCTGTATACACACTAAGAGACATTCCCAAGAAATATTTTACAATTAAGTTTCTGTAGTAAATGCATTCATTTTATGTGATATTATAGATATTGTAACTGGATATTATGAGAGCCTGGTTTTCATTCATGAATACTTTATTTCATCAACCCAGTGTCTTCTTATATTCATTATTCACTGTTGTCCATCATCACACATAATGCAGTGTAACGCTAAACAATTTGTTTAGTGCTGCACTGCCTTTTAAAGTCGATTCCATCACTTACACTCATTCTGTACTTTTGGTATTCACATAGCGTAGCACAGCGCTTAGAAGAGTTGGCATACACGCTCAAACACTTTTGTACACACACGAACACGTCTGTGTACACAGAAAAATGCTCACAAACACATACACACAGACACACATGCATACACAATGTGATTACAAAAGGCTGACAGTTTTATTCAAATCTGTTTGCAAACAAATGTTTGATAGAACGTTCTCCATGGGAGGCAAATGATTAAACAAAGTGCATGCAAGAGACCAGCAGTGTTTATCTGCTTGGCACACACACGCTGAAGCACATCAACAGTCATGTCAGTGTACGTATAAAACACGTACAGCTGACGCAGGAACTCATCACATGCATATACACATGAACACACACAAACACACAGAGGATACATACCATCATGTCAGTCCACATCCTTTTATCACACGCAAACACACATGTACAAGCTGTATGTGAGGGCACGGCAATTCACACCCAATTTCAACCAAGAAATATAAAGCGAAGGATTTTTTAGAAACTTAATGTGAAATCATTCAGTCACAGTAGTTTAATTAGCCTTTTATATGTAGTTTGTGCTCTTTTGCTTCAGTACAACAGGAATTCCAAAGGTTCTGTTCAGTAGCAACTGGACTTGTTTCTAAGATCTGAAGACATTTCGTCTTCCATCCAGAAGGTTTCATCAGTTCTGACTGACTGGCTGGAGTAGCAACTCACTGATGAAGCCTTCTGGACAGAAGGTGAAATGTCTTCAGAACTAAGAAACGAGTCCAGTTGCTACTGAACAGAACATTCGGGATAACAATGACCTGGATGACGGAGAACCTTCATAGACAGTACAGCAGGAAGTTAACTTTTAGTCTGGTAAACAATCTACAAATACAAAGAATGAGAAATACAGAACTGTATGTTTGACAGAGGTTATGTTTCTGAAATATGTCACTTTAATCGACTAATCTATTGTAAAAAACATGGCTGAATACTGCCAGAGAGGACAATGCACATGTAATGATCCTCATTGTACATTGATTCATGCTGTGTGGCAGCACTGCACCGAAACAGAAAATGGAGCAATTTCCTATTGTGTTCTACTTTTTTTTTCTTTATACCACTAGAGACCAGAAGAGCAAAATATCCTTTAAATTAATTTCCTTGATTGAATGTGATTTGCATATGAACCACCTAATGCTTAGGGATGCTGATTAATTATCAGGGATATGTAGCAACCTAAATTGCTCACACAGTCTTACCAGAAAACACATAATGATAATGACTTCAGCTTATACATTATTTGCATATTAAATTTAATGACCTTAAAGTCTAAGTGCCTTTCACCGTCTTTTCCTTCATTTGACTCCCCTGCAACTGTACAAAATCTTCTGGTGTGTGTCTGCGAAGCCATTACAACATGTCTCTTGTTCATAATAAAAGAGCCTCACAGTAGACTGTGATAATGTTTCTCATGCAGCACAACAAAGCAAGGAAATATCAAAGAAGGATAACAAACAATAAACAAAGAGTTAATCCAGCTTTGTTTATACTTTGATGATAACCTATGACACTGACAAGACATTTTAAAATCACATTAATATGTTATAAATTATAATTATTTAAAAATTGTCTACACATCTCCACTGGAATTGAAATCACAGCATGATGTCTGCACTTGTCAAAAATGTCATAAAATAATTAACTGGTTGTTGATGTAGCAATATACCAAAACTACAATTACTAGCATTTCCTTTCTTCATTCTATTTATAATACATTTTTCTTTTTTTTTGCACTTTACCATACTAGAAAAGTGATTACCTGAGGTTAAAACTGTCTACCAGTATTTATGTTAATAATCCCAGTGAATGGAGTGTTAACTTCTAGTACAGTAAGACTTAGAGTTCACCGCTTGTGGTTAAGTTTAGGTAACAAAGTCACACAAAGTTAGAGAAAAAATGTAGTTTCAGGTAAATATATCTTGCATGCTTCAAGTCACTCTTGAGTTCTGTTTTTAACCAAAATAACAAACTTTCTCAAATCTTAGCCAAGAGCCTCATGCCCAACACTTTGAGATCCCATAACATCAAATTCCAAGGCTTTGTAAGTCCTTTAGTGTCTAACACTGACACTAAAGGTAACCACAGCAGTGCTGAGCATTGCTGAGCTGTCTAACCACCCTGTCATCTTCAATATACTGACTTTTGGCTCGATATGCATACTCCATCATTGCTCTTTGCATCAAATATTGATGAGTCTAGGATATTATTGTATTGATATGTCTGAACCACAAAAAGGAAGCCAATGTTTGTTGCTGTGTGAAGTGTTGTATGTAATATTTAATTTTAATTCTGTTAATTAAAAACAGACTGTATAATATTAAAATATTTTACACAGAAAAGTCTAAAATAAAAAAGAAAGACACCAAAATTCAAGATGAAAATGTGAACTTTTGGGGAACCAGAGACTTATCTTTTGTCCATTACATGACCCACTCACACCCCAAAGTTCAGGAAGCCCATGCCTTTTAAATAAAATGCATTTGTAGCTGTCTTTGCTAGATTAGAGGTCATTGGTGATGTATGTAAATTTTCATTTTTTATTTAACTGCTTTCACAAATTTATGTGATATTCTGTTATCAAGCACTAAAATATTTTCAGGTTTCAGCCTAAAATGAATGATGGCATGTTTTATGGGAATAAAGTAGTACTCTGAGAATTAGCTTCAAGGAGCTGTAGAAAACAAGAAAACAAGGCTCAGGGGACTGATCTGAAATTGATGTAAAATACACTATGACTACAGTATGTGTTCTAACACTGTTCATTCTATCCATGTATCTACAATGAGAAGCTTCAGTACAGATTCAAAATGGAGACTTTTATTTACTACAAACTGAACAATGGTTGAAAAATCTTTGCAACAGTCATAATGAAACTATCCAAGAAGGAATGACTTCCTAAAACGTTTCTATTCAGCGAGTAATCTCAAGTCAAGGTAACAGGATAATGCGTGTTTTCAAAAAATGTTTTAAAGTCAAAGTAGAATAAAACATAGCTTGTATCATCAAGATAGCATTGATATGAGTATTTGGTGAATGCCGTAATTAGGTAAACTCCTGCTCCAAAGCACCTCATACTCTCAGGCACATAGTTTTGCAGATGAATACCCTGTAATCTGGAACTCTCCACCTTGGCATTAGTGTAAGATTATGAACAATAAGTATGAATAGTCTTTGAGGCAGTTTTCTTATTCACTTCACATCATAATTTATCTCCAGTGAATGATGACATATCAAAAGCAAAAAAGAAAATGTACTCATATGTCACAATAACTTACAAAAACCAAATATTTCATGTTCCACACAAAAATGTGCCTCTAATCAGAGGAAAGTAAACAGTAAAAAAAATTCAGTTTGTGAGTGACAGACCTTTTTAACACAGATGAGGGCAAATCAAATCTGTGCCCATCAAATTAAAAGTAGCATGTCAAGGCAGAAACACCCCCAGCAGTGCATACCATGCTGGGCATCCACAAAGCAATAAATTGACCGGATGATTGGCTATTACAAATATGTGAAATTAGCTTTCTTTGCCTAACACCAATCCCAGCATGAGTCTTTCAGCATAATGGATGAAACGAAGGTAAAAAGTGAATTCGAGAAGAGGACAGAAGTGCTGAAGGCATCATTGGTCATTTTAATTTTCTTTAAATTTGACCCTTTTTCATTCATAAAAATGGAAAAAAGACATGTTTACCCGTACTCACACTGAATACGGTAACTAAGAAACAGAATGTGAAGGACCTAGCCTTGGAGTTTATTATTAAATGTACCAAACTGGGGCTCTAATAAACATTTCCAGTTAAGGTAGTGGAAGGTCTGTAACAGATTTCACAGGATCATAAGCTCGTCCTGCGTTCAGGACTACACAGCTAACAATGGCTGACACAGAAGTGTGTAGTGCACGGATGATAATGATGTTGTGAATATAGAGATCAAAGTCTCTTCGCTCTGGTGATTAAGCGTCCTAACAAATGCATGCACGAGGACAGCCTTATCACCTAGGACCACACAGAGGCCTTTTTCATATCTGTCGCTCTCAGATGGGCAACCTGCGCCTGCTATGCGCTACACTGCCAAATAAAAACACCACAGGCATTGCCTCTGTGGCCAGCATGGCCTGTTCATTTGCCTGATGAAAGAAATCATTCAGAGTTTCTCAGTTTAGGAAAAGAAAAACTTTTCAATAGCTTATCACTTCAGGACAACTAGTCGGTAATTAAACGCAGCGCAGGAAGGACAGAAGTCTGGGGAATTTGTTTGGCTTGTTAAAAACTTCACAGCTGTTGTGAACTTGTTTACCTTGACTCCAAATTTGTGCCTAAAGCACAGTCTGTGATATTTTTTAAGCTGGGAAAATGATCTTCATTAGTGAACAACTGGAAAAAGAAAAGTGTGTAATGGCTTTATATAAACCTTAATACGGTTCATTTTTAAAATTGCTTCTGTGCTTTGTGCCTTGCCTAAGCACAAAACTATCCTATTCAGCATGCAGCTTATTTTCCTTTTCACACAGGTTGACAAATTGGCTTGACCCCTCATTGCTGCATCACCCAAGGTTTATAAATGCTCTAAAGCACCGTGATTGAGATAGGCTTCAGTCATTACACTAATGGACATGAATTTTAATTAATGACATCCTCATTTGCATTGCATGTTAATTATCTAAATCATTTTGTCTCGTCTGCTCCCTGTAATTAGTACCTATCTACAGCTTTGGTGAATCAAGCTATTTCTGGGAGATAACCCTGCTCAGGTCATCTGACTGTTACTGTAAGATATTTTAGAGCGCAAGAAAAAAAACAATTAATTAACTCAAAATTGTATAAATGTACTAAACTCAATAAAATTAAACTTGCAATGATAACGATCAACTGATGAGTCAGTTTTGGTAAAAGTATCTGCTATGCATCTGGGTCAACCCTCATCTGCACAATCACCCTTAGGCAGGCAGAAGCTTATGTGGCTCCTGTCTGTCTTTGCAGTCATCACTCCACATTATAAGAGCTTGACTTTAGCAGAGTGACTCTGTTTTTAAAAATAAAACATATTCCCATATTCTCCTCTAAAGCTCAATTTAATAATTAATTATTTGTTTATTCACCCTCACCTACTCAAAAAGGATAAAAAGAAAATGTTCAGACGTTTTGCCTGTTCTTACGGGAACTGTATGATGTTCCCTTTGCTGAAAATTACTTACTAAATTAATTTACAGTGAAGTATTGACAGCTGATTTCTGTTGTTGTGACACATCATGTCTTCTCTTTTGCTCCCAGTGAGAAGTGATGATGAAAATCCTTTTTTCATAATGACGCCGCTTGTATTCACAGACACTGACTGGTTAAGAAATTAAGAAGACAATATTTGTCAAACTTTTTTTTTCTCTGATCATTTAATCTTCTGATTTCAAATATCATCAATCACACAATGAAGTTGTTCTCATTAGCCTGTGTTTATGTTGTCTGGAACTTTGCAATCAATAATGATTTGATCAGCAGTCTCCAAGCAGCAGCACAAGAATTGCTGTTCACTTTGGTTAACAAGTGGCATTTATAAGCTGCATTCATTTATCCATTCAGTTATTTGACTTTGGAAAATGAAATAATAATGTCAATGACAACAGTTAAATTATGTGTTTTGTTATGAAACACATCACATTGAATATAAGTCATCATGGAGAAATGGAAGGGACATAACGTGCATACTAAGAAAAGAGTATAAAAGAGAAGAAAAGAGAGAAAAGTGTTTGCCATAGCTTTAACCACTTTCATTTTTTAAACCATTGTGTAGACATTGCCTCCAAAAAGAATAAAATGAGAGAATATGCAAGAGTCACTCGCAGCTACAGATTTCACAGTCTGAGATTGGCAAGGAGAAGCTGCAGCCAGACACTTCAAGGAGGAACAAAAGAAATTCAATCTTACCTGAGAGTAAACATCTCCACAGGAGAGTAGGCTGATACCGTGATAAAAGCGGAGACGGTTTCCCTCTGTCTCATGGGTGTAGCTGGCACCATGACCATAAAGTTATTATCCAGCTTGTGTTCATTGAGAGGAGGAGGAGCGGGGTTCTGGTAAAGCCTCACTCCACCGATTCTCCTCAGTGGTGTGGAGGTGTAAGAGCCAAACAGCCCTTCCTGGCTGGAGCGAATGAAGTTCTCCTTCCTAGCCTCCTCTGAGTGGCACTCTCCAGCTTCAGTGGACTGCAGCATGTAGTAGAGCTCAACTGGGGTGCCCTCGGACACTTCGAGGTTTCTCTGGCGCCCTGGCACCACGCTGGGTGGGCTGAACCAGTTGGCCAGTGGCTCCAACTCAGCCACACACAGCCCCAGCTCCCCCTTCAGCTGGCAACTACCACGCACTTCCTGGGTCTCATGGAAAGCAAACATATGCACGCAGGGCAGCTTGTCAATAGTGCTGTAGTCGTCCCAGTCTCTGCCTGCAACATAAAACAGAACCTGGACTTTGGGCTTGGCCAAATGAATCCTGGTATTCATGATAAAAGTCTGCACCTTCCAGTTGAAGGTAAACACAGAAGAGGCAGGAAACATCCCTGGGCTCTGTAGGAGTTCTAAAGGGACAGGCTGCTCCACAGAGAGAGGTCCATAGCTAGCGTTCACCGAGGGCAAACTTCTGGCCTGGTAGATGAAGAAAGGCTCAGTCCGCGACATCAGGCTAGAGTTTCTCATGAAGTCCTGGTTGGCTTCCTTCAGGAAAAATGCCAACTCAGCGTTGAGCAGCTGGTAGTTCACAGGCAGATATGTAGGGATGGAGGAATATCTCTGCAAGCCTTCTAAGACTCGACAGTCGGCTACTAAAAGACAGGAGAGAAGAGTCAGGGTAAGCATCACTTATATCCTACTTTGCCAAAATGCTGTAAGAAGGCAATGGTTAAACAAAAGTAGAAACTGGTAGAGGGCAATAACCATTTACATCAGTAATACAATGGACATTACTGTAGGTTGTAGGAATGATGAGCGCCTGTGCATAATGTTTTTGATGTTCTAACACTTCACAGTGTTTTCATCAGTGCTGCGACAACTAAGCAATTTAGTTTGCTGATTGAAAGAAAATTCATCATTTTCTTACAATCAATTTTTATATACTCATTGATTTAGGCCTCTCACGTGACAACTAGCTGTTTTGCTTTATGATTGTAAATTTGTGTTATGTTTCAAGGTTTTGGAGTGCTGGTCAGACAAGTGCAAAATCATCACACTGAGCCAGGGCTCAGTGCCAGTGAGTTTGTCTTAATTTAATTAAACTGTAACTTGTATGGTGGAGACTGAAGTACACCCAAACCTAATATCACTTATACTGGCTATATTATTAATTTAAACATTTTAAACAACCTCCAGCTCTGCCTAATTAGTATTTCTCACCCGCATATTAGCGGTTTATTAGTATTACACTGTACGCTGTTATGGTTCCCTCACAACAGATGTTATCTGGTGTGTGAAAGAAAAGAGATGTTATCAATCATGTTTATGCACACAGACAATTGGTATGGCTGATAAAGACATAATCATAATTATAGTTAAAACTGCAGTGTGCAGCTCTCCAGTGCTAAAGAACAACTTCAGTACAGACTCACCGAGCCAATGGTAGAGAAACAGCACAATAAAAAGGTTTTAATCACAGAAAAAGTGGGCTTTGACCTTCTGCTCAAGAGTAATCTGCTGTGTGATTACACTACTTCAGCACCCTCCTCCCATCTTCGCGCTAGCTGCAAGAGCATTTCTTTCTTCCGATCTCGTGTGTAAATCAATGTCCCAACAGTTTACAAATCAGACTAGGATTTGTGATTCATGGTGCTCCTCTTGACCTCAGTGCCGCTGTCGCACAGGCAACAGGGCCGCTCCACCGGTCTTACTTAAAACATCAGAAAGCTGCTTCTGCTTAGAGACACAAACCTTGTCTTTACGACTGAGAGCACAGGCTTCTAAGCAACAGAGCAGTTTGTATTTTTTTTGAACAAGCATGAGATTGTCTGTTGGCAGGAGGCGTTGCTGTATATGTGGTGTTACACTTCTGACAAACACAAGGCTTGATGGTTCGGAAAGACAGAACGGTCATGTTCAAAGTTATCCTGTGGTCACATATTGTGAATGTAAACATCTCTCTCCACAGGACTGAGCACCTCCTTCTCTGTGTTGAAATGTGATTAACTGGTGTAAATGCTGGAAAATATAAGATTGCATTCATTCACTGCTCATTTATAGATATCAAAATGCACGTTCAATGACACATTATCGCCTGTATTTACCATTGTTTAACTGACTTACAGATTTTTTTTGCAAAAAATCTTTTATCTAGGAACAAAATCCAAACCTCCAACAGTCCAACAGTTTGTAAATCTCCTCAAGACTGCTTTGATTACACCATACAAACAAACCAGAAACAATCATAATCAGACAGAATGAATGAGTGTCTATTTACAATTACAAGTGCAACACGAGAGCAAGCAGAAGCTCTTCTGAATAAAAATGTGAACAAAGAGCTTGTTCGAGACAGACTGAGCATGTTGTTTGTGTCAAAAAGTTATTTCCCTTCTATTTAAAGCAAAGCTGTGAGGCTCATCTTGCGTACAAACAAAATCTAAAAGCATAATCTCTTAATAAAATGAGCAGCTCTAGTGGAAAGGGGGAAATGGAATAAAAACATGGAACGTTCAAAAAAATTTGGATATTGGTATGTCTGCAAATACTATTACCATGCCAGGTAGCAGAACCTGCAAATAATAATACAAATAATAATTACTTTTGGACATTTAGAATGATAAATTGAAATTGATTTTGCTTATTGAGATCTTTGCAGTGGCTTAAAAACATAGCTCTCAAAGTCTCAAAATAATTCTGCAAGCCCATGTTATGGATTGAAATTAACAATCATACAAATTATTTTAAGATTAATTATTCCCTCCATTGTTCTAGGGAACAGAAAATGAAAACA
>OMLM01006757.1:12676-38610 GCA_900302695.1 Helostoma temminkii | reverse complement strand
AACACTGTGCAAACCTACTTTTTAAACTCCAGTAGCTCTTTGTTTTTTCTGTGCAGCAGGGGTGTAGCTCAGATATCTGGACTCCCTCTGAGAATACTGCTTTGGGCACTCCTGTTAACCAAATCATCCTTTTGGAGTCTGCGGGGGACCCTTCAGCTGTGGACCCTACAAATGTCACCAACATGTGACCTACTAGCAATCTCACTGCTTTCATACAGCTGATGCAACTACATATCTCTAAAAACTGTCATGGTTTTTCATATTGCTCTGGTGGGGAATACATGTGTCCTAACACTGTGCCACTGTAAACTATTTGCTGGATGTCCTGGCAGAACAGAGGAGAACGTTCAGGCAGACAGTGTTTGATCAATCAATCAAAGTGATCCACAGAGAAGCAGATCCTTTCTCCCATTGGTCATTAAACTGTATAACTCCTTCATCGTCATTCTCCTTCCCGCATACAGAGGGGGAAGGAGAGTGACACTACCATCATAATCAATATTTATGTCCTATTTCATCAATCTTAGACTTTCTGTCTATGTGTTTTTCCTTTTTTTGGACAGAGAACAGTGTCAAGCCAGCTGATTCCATGCTTTGACCATTTATACCGAGTACTATACTGTAAGCTGTGTGATAATAACTGTTACCATCTTGGCAATAACAGATAAGTACAAGAAGTAACAGCAGTTGTATGAGCTGATGTGTCAATAAAGAAAGATAAAAGATTTCTAATTTCTTAATATGCTAAATGTTTATTCAAAAGGAGAAAAATTAGCTGTAACTTTCAGCTAGCAGAAAAATGCAAAGACAAAAGAAAATAATAATTCAGAAAAATGTCTGCTTCAGCATATACATTATGATCCACATCATGTATAATTAACTTTCCCTATTCTGTGGCATTAAATAGCAAAAGGAGAGACAGCTTTATGCTGAGCCAGACAAATTCTAATGTTTGAATCTCTTTCTGCTTTTCCTATTTTTAATAAAAATGAATTTTCCGCTCCCTCTCTATATGGAAAGAGAGGGAGCTGTGTTTTCCTCGTGGAATGCCAGTCAAGACCTCTCGCTGATAAGATCTTGGTGATTGAACCATCCAGAAAATTTCAAGGGCGCTTCATAAAATGTTGGTGGTGGCATGTCTGCACACAAACAGTTTGTTTAGAAAAGCTAGTGGCATAGCTTTATGATGGCGATACTGATCCACCACCAACAACTAGTAGAACATTCTGTACAAACATTCATGATCCTCAGAAGATGAATCCCATTGACTTTGGTGATCTACTGACTTGACAAGTTCACGTGTGAATGTCAACAAGGATATGAATAGACCTCCATTACCAGAACCAGCACAGATTATTTCTTGGTTTTTGTGCAACAGCATAGGATGACTTATCATGAACTTTGATGCAGATTCTCTTTCTCTAAAACCATGACAAAGCAGCACCGTTATTATGGGCATGTTAGCATGATGAGGTTCACTGAGCATTTGTCAAGTAGAGGACTTCCTGTTAGAATCTTGTAATGGGCAAATATCTGATCTGCCAGTTTCTACACAAACTGATCAAAGGTTCACCTCAGCCTCTGTCTTAACATATAGGAACTGCTTCTTGAATTTAGTCAGTGTCATTGTACAAATCCAGAGGATACAGCACATACTTAGCATTTATCTCAAGCACAGCAATGACAAGTGCACCCTCAGACAACCAGTAACATGGCTGTAAACTCTGTAATCAAGACACAGATTTCAGTTACTGCGGTGAGATCTAGCATTATTACAGCAGCCTCATATAAGATGTATGTGAATGATGAGGTCACACTTAAATTTAACAAGCACAGATCTTAGTTCTGGCTAAAATACTGCTCAGTTTAGGACTAAGTCTTATAGAAGACATTGACTTGTAGTCTCTGTAGCACCAGTCTACTTTCTATGTAATCCGGTGTCTAATGCCGTATACAAGCACACACCATGTAATAGTCTTAGAAAATGTTTTAGTTCCAATTACTTTGGTTGTCACTTACAAGTATCTGATGCCCTTCTCACACACAGTCAATTTAAGCATCCACTTGTTGAGGTGACCGGGCAGAAGTTTTTCTGTCAAGCACGACTGTGCTGAGGTGAGCAGGGGCTAAAGGCAGGTCTCAGGTGAGTGCTAACTAGCCAAGCAGCACCCCTCCTATACACAGCCTCATACAGGCTCACTCATCCTAGCACTGGATATGTAGAGCTGAAATAGGACTGGCAGAGCGGAGAGCAGCCTTCACACTCACAGTGGTTGAGTAAATGAACAGCCACAATGGAGGACACCAGGGGAAGGAGAGGCCACGTTGCTGCTGCCCACTCTGGGCTATTATGTGTGTATAATAGAAGTGTATTCCTGCTTAATCAAGGCACAAAGATGGAAAATTCAATATTATGTAGCAAAAGTAGATTAGCTAAAATAAATAAAAGTGATGATCCCATGATAACCTGAATCCTCTTAAGATATTCAGTTTTTCATAATCTCTTACACAATAATTACACGTATCCAACATTTGTAGCCTAAATGTGATTTTCAAGAAACACAAAACTAATATTGCAAAACTGACAGAGGAGCACTCTTTGTCAGGGTCTACACTTACACTCCTGTTGACCGTCATCATGACCCTAAATCATTCAAGGTTTTGCCATGAATGTCAAGCAGGACAATCTTAAACATGAAGAATGAGTGAAAGCTCTCTAGTCCCATTGAATTACCCACATCATATTTCTCACCATGTTCAATTAATAAAGGCTATTGAATTTGTGACCATGTGTCAAGAATAATAAATACATTATTTCCTTCAAGGATCATTTGCGGGTGATTTATGCTTTTGAGCCACAAAGAAATTCAAGTTAGAGGCACTGAAAAAAAAGAATCAATACATGACACAGTATGGTATTACTTCATGCCAGCTTCCATAGAAAAGAAATCATTCAGGCAGATAGAGCTCTGAAGAGTATACCTAGCTGTTAAGTAAGAGTCATGGAGGAGGGATGAAAAGCCATAGTACAAAGTTTTGAGCTCTTCAAATGTAGCATTCAGGTGACTCTTTATTTTGAGATAAGCTGAAATAAATCCAGTGTAATTGTTCGTGATTACGGGTCAGTTTAAATTACGGCATATGTATGTGTGCTAGCAGGCTACTAAGGGACCTGCTGGGATGTTTGTTGCCTCACCTCTAATGGATGGCCACATTTAGGACATTAAGAGCTAATAAAGAGTAATGGGCCGGTGGCTTCACTCGGGAGGAGGAAGAGCTATTTTGAGTTCATGAGAGAAGGCATCATCTCTGGGATTAAAGAGTATCGACCGGTGAGGAGTAAGCACTGCAATGCTGTGCCACTGGCCTATTTGGTAAAGCTGTGGATGGAAAAGATGAACCCAAATAGGAGCTGCTGTTAGTGACTGGGAAGGTCATTGGGGATGTTATTAAGGCATGCTGGGAAGGGCCTCCAGGTGCAGTGAGGCGGCCTGATACGTCTGCAACAGTGTCATCACAGCAGGAGACTTTAGACTGCATGGAAGAACCATGGGCATCCTGCAGGCAGAGAACAACACCCGCTTTGTGTCACCTAGTGCACATGGCTAAGGGAGAAAAGGGCTGAGAGCTTTTGGCTTGACTTGGGAGGACAAGACAAGCACATATCTGTGTGCCAATCAGTATTCCCATGGCCCCTCTGAACTTCTCTAAAATGTAAACTAGACTCCCTAAACAATCTCTTCCCCTCACACTGGCCTTTACTGCAAAATGATATCGTAAATCAGGCTAAATACAGAGGCAATCACAGGGCAGAGTCAGTCGGTCTCTTTGTGAGTGCAAGGGATGTTTAATGGTGAGTAAGCTCCGTTAGGACAGAGGAACATATAGACACAAAGTCAACAATGACTTATTGACCACCTCAATTAAGTTAGAAATGACAACTGTTGAACAGCAACTTGGATTATAAGGAGGAATATATAATTATTGATAAAAATCAATTTATCAAAAAACAGAAATTCAGATTTGTTGCTGTTACTTACTTTGTTTCTCAACTATATCACGGTTCACCTCTGTAAGTATGATAATTGAGAAATCATGTTAACAGCGAATCACAGAACCAAAGAAAATCAAATTAACAGCATACAAGCAAAGCGGATTTGATTATGAACGGCGACGCCTGTCTGTGATTTTGTAGCTTGAAAATGAAGCACTGTGCCTCGCTGTTGAGTGTGAAAAATAAGAGGCAGCCTCTCAGTGTAAATCAAGTCCAAGGGTCAAGAAACAGCAACAGAACTTTTGCAAACCCAGCGAATAAAACTTCAGAGGTCAACTATGGTCAACTCAAAAAGTCTCACAATGAACTGTTGTTACTTAGAATTTGTTCTAGTCAGAATCACAAGGATTTAGAGGGTTTGCTCAGGAGCTGGTGGATGATAGCAGCAAAATCCGTAAGTTAATTAAATCAGGTTATATAGTCAGTACAGAAGGAAGGATTTTTTTCCCCCCAAATCCCTTTATTTATGGTAAGGTGTGAAAAACAGCTAGTAAATGAAAGACTTCTGTAGCACAGTGTCTCCGCATGCTTAAGTGCCTCCTTATCCAACCTGCTGCTTTCCCAAAGCTACTGGTAAACCTCCCCCCAAGGTCACACACATACAGGATGATAAATTCTGCTTGGAGCTCTCCTGACAAGGCTGAATTCCTATAAATGAGACATACTGTGATGAGTGTCGGCTACGCAGTGTTCATGAATGTAGTGTAGACTTTTCTCCGAGTTCTTTTCTAAGTTTTCTCTTCTAATTTGGTATAATGAATAGAGGTTAATTATGCCAATAATTGACCTTGATAATACCTCTGCAGTACTATTAGACTATAAATGCTTGATATGGATGTCTGTATTTCAAACTGAATGGCACATTTAAAGTAATTGCTAAGCAAAATGTAGAGCTTGTGGGAATATAAAGTCAATATAAGGATGTGAATGGAAAGAAACAGGTGCAGACTTGCTCTAGGTGGGGCAAACTGGGGTGAGGATGTGTCAACTTAATTTGAAAATATTTCAGCTGTGGAGCAAGAAATTCGTATACATGTACAAAGACAGCAGCGGAAAAGAACTAGTCTGGTGGGAAATAAGTGAAAGTCAGTCAATCTCAGCTGTCAGTCAAACTGGTACACGGACGCAGTTGGTGTTGATTGTTACAACTATAGTTAATCTATATGTGAACTTTCATGCTAAGCTGTTTTTGACTAATCAAAGTTCAAATTCAACCACAGACAGCTTTAAGCCATATGCCTGACCATATGGTAAATTCAACTTGTGTGATGCTCAGATTTTTGACTGTGGTGTTAAATAGGTGGAAATAGTTCTGTCTTAATAATTTTACATTTGTAATTACTTAAGCTACGACAATATTTTCTAATATGCTGATGTATTATGTATTTATCCATTATTTTACAGTTGTAGCTGTGTAACATAGGACTCCGCTGAAAAGGTCAAGGTTTCTCTTTTCCGTTAAACCTCAGTGTTGCCCATTCTGTAAAAAACCAAGGGACAAAAGAAGAAATCAGAAACACAGACAGCAACACTAAATTACTGTAATTTAACAATGATATTTCGAGGTAGTTATGTTTGGACTCTAAATTGAGGGTCTTTAAATTACATGCAAGCACAGAAATCTTTCATAATTCCCGTAATAACATGACAGATTTAGGGTTTTCATGCTCTAGTGTGTTGTATGTACATCACAGTGTAGAAATAGCAAGGTCAGTGCTAGTAATATATATTTCTGTTAATCCACTGGACCTAAAAAATCATATTCTCGTTCTTACAGTAAGGAGTGTCTCTTCACCCCACACAGCCTCATTCCCTTTTGAAAAGAGCTTTTATTGCAGCTCCAGATGGACTGGCTTTAAATCTGCAGTTTAACCTAAAACCTGTCAGAGTGAACTCCATGAACAAGTAGCTCTACTCTGAACCAGAAAAAGAAAGCTATTAAACTGAGGGGAGAGGAATGTTTCTATTTCAGACTAGATCAGAAGTAAAAGCAATGTTCTTTTACACCACTGACAAAATCAGTTAGTTTTAAAGAATTATTTCAAACTAGCAATGAGAAATGGCACCTTTTGTTTTCAAAGCCTTCCTGTCCAGCTGCCAAGCTGAACTTTAATCCACCGGCTGACAGAAACTCACTTTACACTCCAGCAAACTTGTCTGTAGGAATCCTAGAAGACTATGAGTTCTCTTGAGACAGCTGCAGTGCTGTATACAGATGTTTGTTTTCTAACGCGTTGAAAAAACACATAAGGAAACAGACGACAATTACAGATGATATCTCAACAAATTTTTCTTAGAAGCAAAGAAGCTCTGCGGGCAGATTTTGAAAATCCTCAGTAGACAAGGCTAAATCACCACTTTTTAAAACTAACTTAGACTGAAGCCCTGTGAAAAGAAGGAAGGGAGCCACAAATATTATGAAGCTGTATACTCCTTTTGTTAAAATAAGATACAATTACATGTTAGCCATTACATACAGTAGCTTAACTGTCAAGCACATAATAGTTGTACTTGCTAAGTATGTAACTTTAAAAAAAAAAGCTTTAGAAGAAATGTTGAGGCCTCCTATGAAGTCAGACATATTTTGTTGTTTTTTTGTCATAGTTTTTCAGTGAGACTTGCCTTTCTAACCAGTCACAGAATTTCAGTAATTCTGCTTGATTTGTACATTTTGCAGATCATTCCTCTGCACTTAACAGAGACCCCACGAAACATGCTTAGCCAATATGTATCCTGTCTTAACCTAATCTACCTAATCCCGAATTCGGCCTCACCTAACTAACTAATGAATCACATTTCTATATTAACATTCTCTTGTGACAGATTTTTCCCTCTAGGGTTTTTTATGTGGTCTATAACACTGTACTAAGACTTTTAGGGGCTCTTAGCCATAGCCAGCTGTAATTTGATTTCCATTCTGCAGATCAAAGGATTCAGCATTTCTGCTCAGTGCATTTAGAGCTCACACTGTCTTATTCACAAACAAACCAAGCAAGAAATCACACAGACAGATAGATACCTCTCTCATTGGATTATTCATGTAACGTGTCATCCTTTTTCAACAGCACTACATACTGTAAAATATGTGGAAAAAAGAAAACAAATCTTATTTGGATGACTGGCAGCAAGTTTTCCTACACTCTACTGCACTAGAACGCCTTGTTTATATTTTGTAGTATTCTGAACCGCAAAGCTAATAGAAACAGTTGCATATGAGCTGTGGTCAAGGGTAGAGCTGGACGTCATCCATCAGGTGAATTTGTCTGGATTAGCTTTCAGAGAAAAGAAACATATCCATATACAATATCAATAAATTCCACCGCTGTTCAATGTTGCTCTGCACCACAGTTTCACTGAAAATAAACCTTTGTCCTTGGTTTCAGCAGAACTGAGAGTAAATTAGCATAATTAAATAAAGTCATATAGGCATTTGCTCCGTAGTAGGTTGGGGTTGTGTAGTTTTTGATTTGTGTGTTTTTTATTCAGGTAATGGCACCATCTGAATAAGCTTTTAAGTAGATAAAAGGAGCTATGCATGGGAATCTCTAACCAGAGTGTGTATAAACATGGCTCCACTGGTTTGGTCATACCGCTACCACTAATATGATTAAACTCCACTTCATCACTAGGTTTCTGGTTCTGTCTGTATCTCTGCTGCCCAGTTGTTACAGCAAAACTCTATTTCTTACAATATGAAGAGATATACCAAAAATAAATCACAAATTCTCTTCCCTCAGGTTCCTCTATGAAATTGTGTGCAACTCCAGATCCCTTATCAAATAATTGATATAGTTCTCCTGTATCCTACATGTTCATGTTTTATGTACTTTGTATGGTTTAGTGTGAGGGAGGTTCTGTATTTATGTTTTTAGTCTCTTAGTGTTTGTCTCAGAGGGGATTCGGGTTTACTGTACCATGTCGCAGGAACAGAGAGTGATTTTTCACTTCTCATCTGTCTTCATTCACAGGAGGCAGCGCGGGATCAACCCACCTCTCTACACTGGTCAGCTCACACTACAGTATGTTTTTCATATGGACATATAGGTCAGACCTGAATGTTTCTTTGGCTAAAGCAATCTGGCTTCCATCTCTAAAAAGACCAGATAAATGCACCATGCTTAGTTGTTTTATAGGTCATTTATCCTTATCATGCTGTATTTTTTCTCACTGCTTCCCTTGTCCTTTGGCATGGATATTGTTGAAGCAGCTTTCCTCACCCACAAGAATACAGGATTGTTCTGTTTGATAAAATCCATGTTATGTCACAGCGCATATGCTAGTTTTAGTTCCAGACCTCCTGTAAAATAAATACCACCCAACATTGAGATTTAATGTTGTGTATGAACCAGTTTTGGAAAACTGGCAAAAAACTTACAGCCATCATATACATACATATACATGCAATTAAGGATGGAGCACAGTTTACATCACTCTGAACTTCAGCAGTTGCCATAGTCCCTAAACATCTAATTGCAGGGCTTTCACACAACAATCTTAAAGATTTTTTGTGAATACACATAAATAGCACAACTTTAGCAGCCTACCAGTGCAAAAAACCAACTACTTGTCTGTACTTATGTCTGGCTTATACAAGGGAATGGTTAGCATGTCCTCTGAGTGAATGATTTCACGGCCTCTAACACTGTCAGTGAATAGGAGGCAGGAGTGGATGTTAGAGCGAAACGTGAAAGGGCAGCTGCTTACTAGCACAAAAAAAAAAACTAAATCACTGTAAACTGAACATGCGATGGAGGTGAGAGTAATATTACACAGGAAAGCAAACTAGCCTGCTTTTTATTTTTTATATATAATTTTTTATATACATTTTCAACACATGAAGAACTTTAAGGATACTAGCTGTCATATAACACAGTGTATCACTATACAAATCCACACCCTTTGCTATCTCTTCTGCTGTAACTCCTCACCTTTAACATGGTCAATGACCTTCAGCTTACATTTATAAACTATTAAAATGTGGCAGAATGACCCAACAATGAGTATATCAATTTCACATTTTGTCTTGTATTATATTTTTATGAGATTCTGTAGCATGTTATTAAATATGCTGTCGGCATGTTAATGTTTTGCAGGTAGTATCTTCATTATGTTTATTTGCCATGTTTGCATGTTCAGCACAAAACATGCAGTACAGTTGAGGCTAATGGGAATGTGAATAGCTTGCAAGCAACTGATCATAAAACAAATTATATTGGACAAAAGAAAATACATGATGATGGCACTAAATTAAAAGTAAAGGATCACCAAAGCTGTGGCAATATCCTTACCAAAACTCAGTGGAGTTCACCTTCTGGACAACACCATGGATGAATGTGCAACGTTTCTGCCAAATAGTCAATGTTAATGTATTTCACTAGATATATGTACGTCACCAACCTGCTGTCGGCAGCAAATGAAAAGTCAAACGATCATCAAAGTTATTACGATTCTTGCTCTGTGAAAATGAATGTGCTGTACATTCTTGGCCAAACCGGTGGACCAACCGAAGTTGGTCAACAGACCACCATTAACATGGCTAATAAAAATTATAATGATTTAACTAACCATAATTCAAATTCTGAGCAGGTGGAAAAGACAGCATTTACTGTTGCACTGAAATCCCAATACAGCTTTATTCCCAATTTAAATTAAATTGTAATATTTTTTCAGCTAATCCTTCGTTATCACTGGGGTCACTCTGTCTCAGCTTGGAGTGGCTCTTTCCAATTTGTGTGAAATTGAGGGCCTGTGGGTTAAAGAGGAGAATCTGCAGTGGCAGATAGTGGTTGAGAACAAGCTATGGCAGGATGTGCTCACTGCCAGCGCTGCCCCTCCTGGCCAGGGTGACACCACTGAGCACCAAAGGGCCAATGACTCACTATTGCCACAGTGTCTGTATTGTGACAGGACAAATCTAAGCCTTTCCTCTAGCATGAGGGAAACAAAGCAGCACGAACACTACAGTCTGCCAGAAACGACTGGGGCCACTAGACAGCAAGAGCAAGATGGCGGCATGAAACTTTTGCCTCACATGTGGCTTAAGATGCTTCAGTTTTTAGATCCAAGATGTTAATGTGTGCAAGAAGACTTTTGTGGTCTATGAATACTGTCACGCTGACTCATGTGCATTCTCTCAAGAGAGTTCATTAAGTTCAAGCTGTACTAAGTTGTACACTGATTGTACTCCATGGTGGCCATTACTTTCACTCTGATTAGGAGCCAGTGATTGTGTCAAGACTGACTGAGAATACACACACTGGAATTCCAATTACACCAAGTACCATCTAGCCAATGCTCAAAGTGTACTTCAGACAATTTACATTTAACTGAGTTGTTGTGAATGAATAAATGATTAATCTGTGGGTTACTTCTGTCTAGCATCGACTTTAAAATCAAACAACTAAGTACCTAAACATCACATCCCCTAATCAGTAGCACACATTTGAAATATGTGCTACTGATTATGTATCTCAAACATATTTATAGTCCATTACATGTATGTTAAAGCCTGACTGAGAATGGATTGCTGGTATGTCGGCCAATATTTTTTACTTACACAGATCAACTGTTTGGCAAAGTAGCCTTTATGTTTGGCTATGAACTTCCATCAATATTTTTAGAATAATTGAATTAGATGAATCCAACCACCTCTCAGCTAACTGTTTTGGTTTGATGGCCACAGCTTTCCCATTTCGGTTCTCAGTACTCATCAGCAATGTATTCAGAGTCAGCACGCAGCTGTTTTCATGGAAATAGCTCAGATAAAGTCATCGTGTGTCACCAAATGGCTAATAAATACAGTGGAACATTTAGTAGCAAAAGAGAGTGAATATTAAACTTACAGATGCTGGTGGTTTGAAACACAGATCAAAATTAATGCTAATTTTGCTTGGCACAGACCCAAGAAATGGCTCAAGTGGCTGAAAAGATGAATTAATGCAAGTTTGAAGAAATGCAATCATCATATCGCTGCAAAATATACTTAGTATACTTACAAAACATTCTTGACTAACTATGTGACAGGGACACTGTCTCTAAACTACATCAATCATACAATATCTTTGGCATTTCTCTACTGCAATTCATTATTTATTGGGCAACATACTGTACATGCCAATACCAATAAATCTGCAGCAAGCTAGTATGGGTCAAGCCAATTTATCAGTCACAATCTAATGAAAAGTACTGCATTGCAGCAATTCACTAAAAGAATTTTTAAGTTTTAACTTCATCATATCATTAATAGAGTTCGTGAGGAAGACAAAAAAAACTTGAAGTAACTGCATACATGTATATCAATTTGGCTTTAAATGTTTAATTTATTGTAAAAACCTCCATTTTAAGCTATTTGCTTGGTAGCTGATGCTGCACTAAACATAATGGCATTGTCACTGTGATAGTGTTTGCTTTCTCTGTGGACAGTGTGTTCCTGTAAAGCAATATTGTTATGGAATATCATATATATTTTTATAGCTATATAGCTTTTAACTATAAGAGACTCCTGTCAATAGTTAAAACATGTGTGATCATGCAGATACAGAATTAACACTGCCTTTATTTTACAGGAAATAAATACTCAAAGTTAAAGCTGAAATATTAATCAGTGGTCTCACACTGAAATAAAGAGCTATTTCTCTAACGATAAACATGTTCATGTTTATATCCCAAATACTCTTTGTTTCAAATTACAATATATGCTGTGTCAGAATCGCCTTTCCATCTACCATAATGCATTCTGCATGCCGCAGTTCACTGGTTTGCTGTCACAGTTAAAGAGGTCACAACAAACTCTTCGATACTGTTGCAGTTACACCAGACAGTGGTGATTATTCACATACACAATGGATTGCTCCAGGGATAAAACTAATACATTTTAAAATTAATATTCACTGCTTCAGTGGTGGTTTTAAGGCTGCTTTCTACTGCATGAGCACACCACTCTGAATCACAAAGAGGTGCACAACTCCCATTTTAACATAATCTCGACAATCAATCAGCCACACCACAAAGAAGTCAATGGGCCTTGACAATATGTACCTGTCAGATCATTGCATCTAATGCATTAAGCTCTGATGCCTCTGACAGACGGCGACAGCTCCGCACACAAGCAAGTGTTCCACTCTCTCAGATGTGGTGACAGACTTTTGTCCAGCCTCCCGCCTGTGATTACTCAAATCAAATATGTGTAACCGCTCAGAGTTATGGATTCATTTCTAGAAACAGCAAGGAAAAATACCTGGTTAAGAAAGAGTGTCTAAGAAGCTATGCTACAGCAGGAAAATGGAAAACAAACCTGTTATACACTTTGTTGTGTTGACTTCTAAATTTCTTGTTTTATTCTTGTAAAATATCCATGTTATTTTTGTCCCCTAATGTGCGCTTGCAGGGAGAACAAAAGTAAAAAGGCAATAAAGTTCTTAAGTATTCATAGTGTTTGAGGCTTAATGCAGGATATATTACATAAATATCTAATACTGTGGGATGCTGTCTTGGCGTTTTTTTGTTTCCAGTGGAAGCTCCCAGGCTAATGACATTTTATTAATGTATTGAAGTAATGATAATATATTTTTAATATCACATGATTCAATAGTATTCACATTACAGCGAGCGGCACAAATGTCTTTTTTCTACTTCTCCTTCAAGCAGAATAAAAATGTTCACATGTTATAAAAAAAGAAGCATTTTGCAGTACAGCTGTTAGGTTACAATATACAGCTGTAAATGAGGTTTTTAGGAGGAATGCAGTATTATATTTCATAATGTTGATGTCTGAACCTGTGAGAGCTTGTTTACATCTTCTGAATCAGAACTTGGTTAAAATTGTTCTGTGTAGTTATAATGTGACTGTGTTTATATTAAAGCTCACTGATGAAAACACCAAAGCTTATTATAAAGAGCCAATTCTTAAAGAAGAGCATCCATAACCCATCTACTCTTCACTGAAAGCACACAGTTTGGGTGTCAGTTGTTAAGTTACAGGAATATTTCGTCATTTGTGCACTTGATCCTGGTCACTTTTAGCAGTAGTCAATCAGAAAATTGCTGCTATAATTTTGGGGAACAGAAAGCAATAGTGCTTTGGTCCAGGCTCAAATTTGGCATAGTGCCCTTGTGTGAATCTAAATGGCTTAAATGATTACTCTGAGAGATGTCTAGATAGCTAGAGGATAGACTGCCATAAAACAAGACATTCAGTTTTCTTCTAGTCCCACCATGAGGTTAGCACATGAAATGTGTATTACAACTTTTGGTTGGATTATGATGTACAGCCATTCATTTTCCCCAGAGGATGAAGCCTAATGACTTTTATGACCCTGTGAATTTACATAAAGCATTCCCAATAGTTTTCACTTATCTGGTGACATAGCTCGGCATTCATAGACTTTCAACATTTTTTATGACGTTCATGGTCATAAAATGGATTACTGACTTTAATGACCCCTTGAATTTGCCTCTAATCCACCAATGAGTTGTGATTTTTGAGTGAACCATAACCCTAATAAATATTGAAAATGGATGTGATACCCTTCGGGCCTCAGTTGTAGTTTACTTAATTCTAAGTACTCAGTGATAGGTAACTGGAATTGTAAATGGTGGTATGGACTATCAACATGTTATGAACAAATTAACATGCTAATGTACAGCCTCACAAAGCTGCTAGCATGGCTGTTAGCACTATCTGGTTGGAAATTTATTCTATGTCAGAAATCAAAGGATAACTATTTTGACATTTATATTTCATATCTGGTTATTCTAACTGAAATAGCATATTAATGAATTAATTCTGCTGTGACCCCTACAGGGACTAAGCGGTATAGAAAATGGTATAGAAAATGGATGGATGGATAATTCTGCTGTATTCAAGTATGTGTTCTAATCTCAGTTTTCCTCTGTTAGCCAATGTTGCTGGCGACTGGCACACACTGGACAGATTTATGAGGGGGTCCTCTGCTCAGACACAACGATCTACTGATGAGAAGATGCACAAACACTGCATCAGCATGTTTGTCAATTATTACAATGACCACTTCCTCAGGCACCCACACACACATTCACAGCCCCTCCCTTTAAAGCTTTTACACAGATTTCCTCCATTCACCGTTCCCAGTCATGAAATTTGATTAAATTGAATGTGAGATCATGGCAGTTCTAAAGAGTCAATTAAAACAGGGACATGTGCCATGGGGAAATATTATAGGACATTATAGTGATGATATAGGAATTTATGGGGGCAAAAACCCTATTTTGACTCACTGACTGAAAAGATAAAATGCATGCCTCCTACACACACTTAAAGTATAATGACCGTGAGAGCACTTTAGAGGATTTATATGAGAGTCCACCTACTCAACATGTTTCATAAAATGGCTATTAAACAAACAAAGGTGAACACAAGTTGACATATGAACATGTAGCATAAAATATTGTGACGACTGGTAATTACATAATTCAAAGCAATCATACACCAGGCTGCTACCGTGTCTCTTCTACTTTCCCATTCCTTGAAGAGAAACTATGGAAAACACCCAAGTCACACCAAATTGGATCTGAGCGAAGGGAAAAATCTGCCTCGTTTTATCAGTGTCCGCCGTCTCAAAAGTGCACCACAGTGTGCTCAAAGCTGAGCTGTTAGATAGACTTGATAAAAATACCACCAAGCCATGGATTTATTCTGTTCCTTTCATGTTCTCTGATCTGTAAATAAACACTATAACTGAGTTAACACCAGAAAAATGACATTACCGGTCTTTATCCAATGCAAGCTCACTTAAGACAGAGACTTACTCTGCTCCTGATACAAGTATAACTGATAACTGAGTTGTCAGTGTTGTGAGACAGAATCTGTAGTTCTCAGTAAGTTGATTTTCATTTAAAATCTTCTAGTGCAACAAAAACTATGATAAATCTGTGCACAGCTGAGCTTTTGAACTCAGCACAAAGCTACTTTCAGACAAATAACCTTATGCAACTGTCTGTTACTTCATCGATTTGAGTCGGATTTTCCTATTCCACTAAGTTTTTAAAAACACCATTTTCTGTGCCTGTACTCGCTCCTCTCTCTTATTTCTTGGTCGTTGCTTGCTCAAGGACATGAGTTGTGAGCCTTAAAGGACTGCCAGGGGCAAAAAAAGAGGAGCTGGAGGTGTGCCATCGGACTGGGGTTCAGGACCACAGCGGTAGATATTTCTGAAGACAATTACTGAAAAAAACTCTCCATGGAGAAAAAGCCTAAGGATCTCTACGGGGGTTAGGAAATTGCTGGTATTCTGAAAAACATCCCACAGGACAAGCTGCATCTCTTGACAAGGATACATACATATGACACACAGTGGAAAAGAGCGACAGCATGGGCTGTGTGCTCAGTATTTAAAGATGTAGATTGAAGGCTATCCCTACTTGATCCCCTTTTGGATCTTGTTAAGCTCAAGGATTAGACGAGCGGAAGGAACACTGGATATTCCTCTAAGAAATCCCAATGAGGCGTCTCACTCGAACACACCTAGGGGCTTCAATTAATAGAGATGGAACACTTTTTACAATATAAGAAAAAGGGCCATTTTCTTAAAATGGAAAAAAGACATTTAGTCTTCATCTTCACTGTATCACAGTGGCATTTTATTCAAGTTCAGATTCAGATATTCATATTTCTTTGGCATTTTATGTCTAATAACTACCCCAATAATCTTTGAGCTTTTACAAACAAAGATAATAACAGTCACAGAGTCACACGCGTTTACCAGAAGATTTCCCTCCTAAATAACGGTTTCATTTTGCTGTGCAGGCATTTCTCTAGCATGGATCTGATCCTCTCATTTCCTAGAGTGTGCTATCAATTTTCATCACTATTCACTGTGAGAAGCTGTGTCCTGCAGCTTCATGACACAAGATGCTCAATTAGGATTGCACTGTGTATGCTTACTAAGAAGGCCTTGGCATATGGCAAACATCATTTCCATACACTTCAAGTCAGTGAGTCAGCACTCATAACAAAGCCGCTGTCAAATAAGAGACATCCTCCAGGCTGCAGGCATCATCAAGGTGTGCTTCTACAGGGAATGTGTGGGTGAGTGTTTAGAGGGAATACGTGACCTTTCATTGTAGTTATCAGTGTAGGTGGCTCTTTAGTTTGGCCTATAACTGAGCATAAATGCAATCAAATGATTATTTTAGTAAATATTCGCTGGACTGCAAAACTTCAATGTATGATCAGCTACTACTGTATTATCTGGAGATACAATACTGGCTGGAAGCATTTTCCAAATAGCATTTTAGGTTAAACCCTTTTCCCACAAGACAGAAGGGATTCAGTAGCCAGACCAACAGCTGCTCTCAGATCTGTATATTCACCCAAAGTAAATGCTGCTCTCCTCCTGGTGGCAGGAAAAATGATGAAATATCATGTGCAGTCAAACTGAAATTTATATTATGATTGTTTTAGCAGGACTTCAGACAAGAAGAAGAAGATGAAATGTTTTTATAACGCTGTTCTGTTCTGATTTGAGCTGCAAAGATATCTCACCACTGCAGGTCTTTGCAACTTTTCCCATAAAATAGTTACGAGCTTTGAGATGATTTTTTTGTGTAATATCACAACAAGCTAAGCGGTATTAAAACCCCAGTGCGTGAGAATCCCTGTAAAATTGAAATATACATGAGATAAATATTATTTAAGACCATAACTGCTCTGAGTTTATTGTACTGAACACTGGCCGCAGTGGACTCTTATTATTATAGAACATATTGATGAAAGCATATGAATTATTTATTAATATTATCGATTAAAATATCACCAGAGTGCACGTGATAATGTAAGATGACGTGCAATATAATACAGTATTAACATATGAACTGCTCAGTTAGGATTAGTTTCATACAATATGCCCACGCCTGGAAGAGATCCAATGATGAGGCTACAGTTTGTTGTTTGTTAAAAATAAAAACAAAAAAACATATCATTAGTTGAAACAGCGGACTAGAAGACAGACAGGTCAATTGTCCGAAACAGTGCTTACCTCCAAAAAGTACCAGCGCCCACAGAAGCGCAAGGATATGCAACATGTTTCCTTGAGACGTTAGGAAAACAACAATCCCCCTCAAAAATTGTATGGAAGCCGAAATGGCTTATTACAGAGAAAAAACTCCTACTTGCAGCACCGTAAGTAAAAAATGAGAAAGCATCGTTTCTCATAAAAATGTCCTGCCTCATCCAGGTGCGTGCGAGTGCTAAAAAAAAACAAAGTGGATGTGAAAAGCAAATTATTAGAGCCTTATTACCAGAGTCTTGTTTACTTGTTTTTGTCAGAGAATAAAATCAAAAATGGAAGAGAAACAACTTGCGCACAGCTTTACATCACTCTAAGAGCATTCGTGGAGAAGAAGCCAGCTCAGACAGCTTGTAAACTGCTTAAAAGCACAACGAAATGTCTGCTGCAATACATTTCACAATGATTCAGAATGAGTTATGAATCTGTGTTATCCAGAAAGAACCGAGGTGGAAACGTATTCAATCCCTTGTCCTCAGTTGGGTGCTCTGTATCCTCCGTGTTCTGGGTTCCTAAAGTTGGCTACTGTGCCGTGCGTCCGAAAGTCCCACAGTGTGGGACGAACAGAAGCAGTTCCCGCCCGGCATCGCAAACAGTGAAATATAGAAATGTGGAGAAGTTCAAGTCGCAGCATAGGTCAGCATACATCCACCACACAACAGTAAGATTTCACGAAGTCTTGACTGAGCGCAACTCCAGCAGCATACATCAGCCACAGAGTGCGCAGGAGTCTGGTCTCGGTGCCAAACGTTCAGCTGCCGCTTGTAATTAGACTTTGGCACCAGGTGGTGTAAATAGTATTCAGCGAAAGTCCGGTTTCAAGCCATCACCCTTCCACGCTTATGTAGACAGGCTACAGGCTGCAGTTTCAGTGGACCTTACGCATTGTCAGTCTGTCCAATGCGCGTCGAGAGCAGCAGAAGAAAGGCTACAGTGACAATAAGTGTTAGTGGCACACATAGGGGGCGTGTGACAGTGGTGAGAACAAACCCAAACACTTCAAACAGTGGAATTCACCTTAAACCCAGAGACATCTCCATCTAAATTCTGCTCATCCTCACCTTATTTTAACCAAAGTCACACCTTTATATAGTTTTACTGTCAGAACCCACCGTGAACAAAACGAGTGACTTTAAAAGTTACCGAACAAGTCCAATTGATTGCGTGACTGCGCCACTTGGCAGGCACCAGCGACCCCGTGTGGCGTCGTAGCTCGACTAAGAAGCTTTTGCTGCCGCTCGTGTGGATGCGGAGGACAGAGGGAGCTATGGACACCATGGAGATAAAATTAGAAGTGATTCAAGTGATTCATAGTGAAAAAGATCACACGTTTGATGAAGTCATGTTGTCACTGACGTCTTGACTCCAACATGTCATCATAAGAGAGATGCTTTCAGTCACAGGAGTGACAGTAATGCTCACTGGTGAGTGTCTGCTCTTTTTCCGTTCTTCTGGGAAACATGCAATCAAAGTATCTGTTTTCCATACGTATTCATACTGAGGGCTATGAGAACATATGGTCCCAGTATACATAGTCTCTTCTTAAATATGTGCACAGCAGCCTTCTAATTGGATGTGGTGAGCTACCCTAGAAAAACTGGAAGCCCCTTTAAACATAACTCTGGCTGCTGATGAATTAGTCCAAATTGAAACACTTGAATATGGTTGATTATACTAATCTGGCCACTGATTAAACTATGAGCCATACAGCACTTTTTTTCTGTGCAGGCCAGATGGTGTTGTGAAGGAAACATAAAGAAAGATCCATGAACACTAAATACAGAACTGTCAGATGAGTCACAGTCTAATCGCTCTTTTCCTGAAGACTTTTTTATTGCTTTGCTTGTCTGTGATCAGTGTAAGGAATTAGTTTGGCTTGTATTCGGATTGTGAGAAAGAGCTAGTCATGCATTTTTAAGATAAAATTATCCCTATGATACGTGGTGATATTTTACAATTTGTACATATGTTTATGTAGCATTTGAAGAGGCCTGTGGACGAGAAATAAAATCACCCAGGACATGACTCAATTCGCAGAGATAAAGTTAGTGTGCATGGATGCTACTCCAGTGATTTGAAGATCTTTGCAGGTAAGAGTGAATTTGGCCATAAAATCATACTGCATCAGTCCTAATTTTGAGGCATCCTTTCTGGTTGACTTCAGATTCCATTTCCTCCTGAAGGAGCCGAGCTTTTACTTCTTCCTAAATGTGTGCAATTTGACCCTGGAAATAAATGTACCCTTTTACAGCTGTAAAAACCATTAGAGGTGGAGAAACAAATGTGTTGATGTAGAGCAGCCACTTCTAGAAGCTCACTCGCACACAAAGGTTGGTAGCGGTCCAGAAGTAGCCTGGCCTCCTGAAGCTCAACACTCAGTCGAATCCCTTGAAGCCCACGCTACACTGAGGTTCATCCAGCTGGTTGAAATCAGAGGGGGCACCAGACAGAGCCAGAGCGGCTTAGGTTACATCGTCTGCAGCTCTCAATCATTAAAAAAGTAGGTGAACTCCTCACAGTTCCTCCACATGGTAAGTCCATTTTCCAGGCTAAATTACCGAAACATTGGCTGCTGCAAAAACACACACTCCATCCTAAAGAACACACTAAATGCAATATGGGAGTTTTATAAACAGGTAGAGAAATTCCAGGCAGTACCTAAAGAGATAACTTGAATTCAAGAATATAAACAATCGTGTCAGACATTTAAATCTGTAAATCTGTCCCGGGACAAGTCTTAAGTCTTTGATGTCTGGAGAAAGGTGTCAAGTCTTTGATGTCATAGAAAAAGATTTGGAAACTTTCATGCTTTGAAAATAGAACGAAGCCTGAAATGCCAGACACGTACAACAAACTGCTGGACACCAATTGCCACGTTTTGCTTTGCAATGTTAGGCAATTTAGTTTCCTGCAAACACATTGTCAGGAATACTAAAATTTTATATATATATATAGTAGAAGCGCACTGTGTTTCTGAAGAGTTAGGCCACGACCCTCTGCAGGTCCCTTGGGGTATATACCACCTTATCCTCTATATTGTACATAATGAATCGTCCCTTATGTCTTCTTTTGGGGTGGTATACTTCATCTTTGACCTTAACCAGCTTCAGTAGCTTGTCCTCCAGTCAGCTGGTAGACAGGAGGCCCAAATTCATCACCACCTTCCATTCTCCTCCCCTGGCCTATCTGATCTATGATAGCATTAATAATAACTGCTGCAGAATGCCCCGTCGCCCTCTGTGCTTTGCCCACTCCCAGCCTGCGCAGATTACCACCAGCCATTCACAGCCCATTAAAACTGTATTTACTTATCAGCTTCTCTGGGGCCGTCACTCTGTTTTCGAGACTGATGCCCAGAGGGAAGGAAAAGAGTGACCTTCCTAGAGCCTACAGAGCTGTAAAGCACTATTAAGTCCCAAACAATTTGTCCTCTATTTTGCTGTTAAAAAAACTGAAACAATGTTAGCATCTTTCAACACTTTGACACTTTATGTCATTATATTTTAATTGAATTTATATTTTTGTGTTGAAGGAATATTTAAACATTTGGGGAAATATGTTTTGTTTTTTTGTGTTGAAAGTTTTCTATCTAAAGCTACAAACAGCAGCCAGTTAGTCTAGCTGTCTGTCAGGAAACTTGCTCGACAGTGGTAGTTGTCTAGCAGGCTACTGTATTTTGTTCATGTAACTAAGACTGTATAAGACTGTATAATAATGTTTCATAACATTAGGAAACATAGGAAAACCATACAGGGATTAAAATAGATTTAAGAGTGTCCTGGCCAACACAATATAATAAAGGTGTATAACTGGAATTTATATATATCACACTTTGTTGTTTAGAAAAGTGGTTGCCTGTACAATGCCACAGGAAAACAGAAACAATACAGACTTAGAGGAGTGAATACAGAACATAATTTAAATATCTGCTTGATGAGTGACAAGGTAAAGCAACAACCACTGTTGCCTGCAGTTTCTGCTGCACCAAGTGGCAAACAGCAAACTATTTTCAGGTATAACATAGTAAATCATTGCTCTGTTGACTGTTATTACAGCTCCAACCACATGTTATTATTTCTTTAATTTATTATTCTGTTTACCTCAATGTATGTTAGCCAGAGAAAAGAGGTTTGTATAGTTGTGGTTGGGTTGACTGCGTATGTGTCATTATATTTGACTGACAGTTGTGCAATCATGATAGCATAAATGGAACAAGGTGAACTCTCCTCATTCTTCCTTACACAGACAGTTATTTCTTATCAGCTAGGATGTGTCATGGTCTACTTTGGGTGTTCTTAACTTCGCCTGACCTTTAAAAGGGCTGATTATTTCCATCCACAATCTTCACTCTGCAATTCGCTGCCAGCACAAAAGGATATTAGGCCCAGACCTGTTGGTCTGATAATTCTAGCTCTCTGTATAAAACTGAGGGAAACCAAACCACCATACCCTTCCACTCTATTATCATTTCACTACCACCACAGTCACCTTCAACACTGGTATTCTGTCACCTTTCTCTTAAGTGTTGAGCTTGTTCAGGAACTGAAGAGTTCTGTGTGTGTTAAATTTTATTACATCTTAAAAGTACTTTGTATGCACTGTAATTAACTTCTCCTTTATGCATCACCCTCCTGGGACAAATTACACAGCTTTGCATAGCCCAGAATACTTTGCAGATACTTAAATCTCCTCCGTGTTGGGAGACTCCCATGCTTCCAGCTCCCCTGACAACACAATTTGATAAAAATGAAGAGAATACAGAGAGGGCCAGCACGTCTGAATGTTTAATAGATTCTTATTTTACTTGTAGTAATCTCTTAATCAGAGTTTCCAGGGGGGTCATATATATCACACAAGGAACAAATAAAAGTCTCACTGTGTCCTGCTTCCTTTCAGCTCAGGAGGAAATGTGAACCAGATAAATGATGGCCTTGTTTCAAGAGAACCTCAATCCATGGCAGATGATTTGTGGCCAACAAAGTAATTTCGATACCGTTCTTTGTATTGATAGATGGGGCCTAAATTTAATAAAAGGCCAATTTACTTGTAAGAGGTATACGAATGGAACTGTGGTTGTCTTCCCTTGTTTTCCCCTCTTTTTCTTCATCCTACAATCTAGCTCAAAATTAAATGGCATGAAATGCACAAACAACACAAAAGGTGACATTTTGATAAGAGTTGTTCTTAAATACGGTCATTATTCTTCAGTACCTATAATCCCAGTGAGTGGTTTCATCACATACAGTAATAAGTGAGGTTCAATCACTATATCAATGTGAAATGTTTATGACTTTGTGACTCCATGTTTGTTACTGAGATTGGATTTTAAGAGAGCTGAAGGGGAAAAAAGGGTATAGCCATATTAACTTTCATATAAATGACTATAAATTTCACCTATTCTGTCAAGAAGAATTATCTTCAAGAATGTTGAACCTGAGACCTGGATGGAGGTCGTGCAGTTGAACTATGCTCTTGTTTTTATTGTCAAATGCTGGATGGGTTGTGCTTTCTGCTGTCACTGCTAAAAAAATAAACGGTATGCTCTTGTGACCACATAGTAGCTAAAGTGCAAATGAACTACAGAATAGGTTAGATTATTTAGATTTTCTACTTCGCTGGGGAACCTCAACAGGTGCAGGCACTTAAAAACTTATCACTGGCAGATTTGTAAAGGGAGAGGTAAAGAACATCATTCATGACCACATGTCTTGAAAACCAAGACTCAATTGATATTCCTGGAAAATAACAGATCATCCATGATCCATAATCATCCATGTTAGAGAGATGCTGAAAAAGCTGCTATCAATTCAGGGAGCAATGTTTTTTTGAGTAAGTAACCAGGAAGAGAAAATTCTAGTCTCGAAAGTAACAAAATTAGAATAAATCAAACATTGATTAAACTACTACATTGTGTTTTTTACTCCAGTGGAGCTGCTCTTATATGACAGACACATTGTCTCAGTGCATTACTGTCCATGTCTACATTTAAATTATCTCTTGTTTGTGGTTTGTGTAGTTTTAAAACCATGTGTTCGTCCATGATCGGTATATTACAGATGAACTAGTAATTCCGAGCTGTGGTCTTTACTCCTGTGCTGCCACCTATAGACAGACTTTGAATCAAACACTGTTTGGTCAGGAACCATTGAGCACAGTTTAAAATACATTACACAAGCATTTATTTATTTCATTACTTATTTAATTTGAATACATTTTATTCAGCCGATCTCACACCTTTTAGTACATTGTAGGTAGAATATGGGTTTCATGTAAAGTTCTACGGTGGTGCAGTGGTTAGCACTGTCGCCTCACAGCAAGAAGGTCCTGGGTTCGATTCCCGGGGTGGGCCCAGGGTCCTTCTGTGTGGAGTTTGCATGTTCTCCCCGTGTTCGCGTGGGTTCTCTCCGGGTACTCCGGCTTCCTCCCACAGTCCAAAGACATGCTTAGCTTAACTGGGGACCCTAAATTGCCCGTAGGTGTGAGTGAGAGTGTGAATGGTTGTTCGTCTATATGTGGCCCTGCGATGGACTGGCGACCTGTCCAGGGTGTACCCCGCCTCTCGCCCGTAAGCTGGCTGGGATAGGCTCCAGCACACCCGTGACCCCTGCGGGGACTAAGCGGTATAGAAGATGAATGAATGAATGTAAAGTTCTGTTGTTATGGTGTCAGATGTGATAAAGAAAGAAAAGCTCACAATAGTCACTGAAATATTGTGAAACTGACAACAGTAATAATAAATAAATATGTACTATTAATAATCACAGGTGCCTTCAAACTTCATAATCAGTGTCCCTATTTAGAAGGTGAAAAGCAGTCACTGTGCTCAGGAGAGCTAAGGAGAGATTTTTCTCAGGAGATTAGAAAGAAAATTATAGACAAACATGTTAAAGGTAAAAGTTTGTAAGAGATATATATAAGAATCTCCAAGCAGCTTGATGTTCCTGTGACTACAGTTGCCCATATTATTTAGAAGTTTAAGGTCCATGGGACTGTAGCCAACCTCCCTCAAGTGGAAGCCGCAAGTGGAAAATTGATGACAAATTGAAGAGACAGATAATGCGAATGGTAAGCAAAGAGCCCAGAACAACTTTCAAAGAGATTAGAGGTGAACTCCAAGGTCAAGGTACAGCAGCGTCAGATCGCATCATCCGTCGCCGTTTGACTTAATGGAAGATGACTGAGGAGGACTCCACTGTTGAAAGCAAATAATAAAAAAGCGAGGCTGGAATTTGCCAAATGCATATTACCAAGCCACAAAGCTTCTGGGAGAATGTCCTTTGGACAGATCAGACAAAACTGAAACTTTTGGCAAGTCACATCAGCTCTGTGTTCACAGGCCAAAAATGAAGCATACAAAGAAAATAACACTGTATCTACTGTGAACATGGAGGAGGCTTGGCTATGTTCTGTGGGCTGCTTTGCTGCATCTGGCACACATCTTCATGTGTCCTCTAACAGAATAATGACCCAAAGCACAGCTAAAATCACCCAAGTATGGCTAAGAACAAAACATTACATTATTCTGAAGAGGCCTTCTATGAGCCCTGACCTAAATCCTGTTGAACATCTGTGGAAAGAGCAGAAACATGCAGTCTGGAGAAGACACCCTTCATACCTGAGACCCACGAGGAGTGGGCCAAAATCCCTGTCAACATGTGCAGAAGCCTCATTGAGCACTACAGAAATACGTTTGATTGAGTGTAACTAAATATTAAGTTAAGGTCACCATCATTTTTGTCCAGGCCAGTTTCATGAATTTGTTTTTTTAAATGTTCGAACGCTAAAACAGTCCATATTTAACACACTGTCTTTGTTTCCATAAATGTCAGTATTCATTTATTTTACTAGTATTTAAAGTGTCTTTTCAGCTGTAATTGGCATTACTTTTGAAGATGTGATACTGTATGTCAGCGACAGCATATGTTGTGGTAAAATGCAGTGTCATTAACATATGTTTGTATTAAAAATCAGAGACACAGATGTGTGAAAAAAGTGACATCTTTTGTAAGATAGCTCTTCTCAACGGTTTTCAAAGCGAGCCATCTGTCACCAAACCCAGAGAAGGCAGGGGTTTGTTTTCTACACAGGACAAAGGCAACTGTTAGCCACCAGATGCTGTCAGCATAATTGAGTAGCTGTCAAAATAAAATCTAAAAACTGCTGTATAATATGCCAGATGGAGCAATGGGACAGTTTGTGTTGGTGGTAAAATATTTTGTTGGTTGCTTTTTTCCAGTAAGAAATTTAAAATGTCAAATGTCATTCAAGATAATTCATAATCCCTTCAATTATCTCTGCAGGAGAACTGGAGATAAAAGAAATGTTACATGATTGTTTGTCAAAAACATATCAAATTTCAAATACATCACATATGAAATACAAAGAAATATACATTATAAATTATACTCTATATAATGAAATTTGCCATCTACCTCCATACAACATATTGACAAATACATGTCAGTTTAACATTTTCTCTGACAATACAAGTCACAGATGTCTTAAAACTGTGTACTTCAAATTTCAGTTCACATTAAACCAAACCGTTAAAAATTATTGAAACATAAATTACCAGTAGTAGACAGTCATTCAAGTATTCATTTTAGAAATTCAAGAAGGTATCACTTTATTTTAGCTTTATGTTAAGTAAACATGTACAATAAAACATTATTGTTACAGTTTATGATGAAATCAATATATTCTACACAGGACAATATCCTAAAGATGTAGTATTTTGTGTTAAATATTTCATCTGCAATCCCTGCAAGCACTGTTTAGCCAAAGACAGTTAACATTCATTTAAAGAAATGATTTATTCTATATATATTATACTATAC